>CAEGAE010031887.1:0-17787 GCA_903067095.1 Girardinus metallicus | reverse complement strand
CACATATATATAATTTAATTATTTTGTTGCTCGCACATTTTAATGTATTTTTGATTTTAAAAAAGTAGGTTTTAGTGGTTAAAAGAAAAAGTTATAGAATGTGCCTTTTTTTTAAAATCAGGTTAATCAAATAATCATCAGAATAATCGATTACTAAAATATTTGTAAGACGTCGATTTTTATCATAAACTCCTCCACCCCCTACAAAAAAAAGTCTAATTCTGAATCTGAACTATTTGCTAAGGGGGAAAGCTAATTTTTAGCCATTCTTGAGCACAAAATGAGGCCAAAGCCCTGCCGTCACTACAGACACTGCCACCTACTGGCCAGGCAGTGCAAGTCTCAAAGATGTTCTCCGATCTCCGTGTCGACCGGCTCGTGTGTTTCGCGTTTCTCTAACAGACGGTCAGAATTAGGTTTGTAAATCACAGAGTTCTTCGATGAGTTGTTTGTTTTGTAAAGTTTCCGTTAAAACGCGGTTTCACATGTGGTTACGGGGGGAAAGGAAAGGGGAGAAGAGCTGAATGAAAATGATTAAACATGTGGCCTCTAGGGGTGGGTAGAAAGTGAAATCTACTTCTTGATGCATCAAGAGGCAAAACTTTGAATTAAAAAAAAAAAGCATGCAACAAAAAAAAACTCTTCTTATTCCTAAAGAAGACTGAGAAGTTGGATTATTTTCGACAGAATAGCAAAGGACAAAGGATGATTCATGTCACTTTAAGTCGACAAACGGAGCAGCGGCGCGTGTCATTCTCAGTTCAAACCCTGCTTTCCACTTACCAGTCCAGGTCGCTTTTAGGTTCCATTCATAGAAGAAAATAAGTTTCCCTTTGCGGTTGTTAATCGAGGCCTCTCCTTCCAACTTGCTGACTTCCGTCACTTCACACGCTCCCTCGTCATCCTCCACGCTCAGCCCGAGCAGCAGAGACTTCAGCTTATCTGAAGACCAGTTTGTTGCATCTCTTTCAGTCCTGAAGATTATAAACAAAAAAAAAAAAGAAAGAAAAAGGAGAGAGACAACCATGTTGAGCAGACTGCCATTCTGTAGTCATGATTAGAGGGTAAGATTCTTTTCTCTTGACCTCTGAACATTTTCACACCCGAGAACTGGGAAGTGGCATCAGTTTGACTGGGTTTGAAGGTAAAAAATATCATATTCTACAGTAACAAATATGATTTTTTGCCTGAATAAAGTGGCTACTATGAGTTTATTAGCTGATATTTATTTTAGCTGTAAAAGGGGAGATCGTACTAAGATCACCCGTTGAACATTTTAGGGCAATATATTAAACAAACATCAGTTTATGTTTGTCACAATTTAGTGTAAAATGTAAATTTTAAATTTAAAACTACAAGCATGATCTTGTCATCATGTAAAAGTCATTTTATGATTTTTTTTTTTTTTTTTAGATAAAGTAGTTTGTACTTCAGAAATTGTTGCCAACACAAAATGTATGAGCCACTGACTAGGAAAATCTAAGAGCACTTATTGATGTATTGATTTCAAATGCAACAAAAATGAACTGGTTCATAAAAACGACAATGTGGTTCTCCATAGAGATAAATCACTGGAGGGGATTTCACTAGCAGATGAAAGGTAATTATCTATTCATTGATCAAAAGTAAGAGTAAGCAGTGGGATTTATCTGATTTTACTTCGAAATAATAAAAAAAGGGGGGGGGGGAGTAATATTTTCCACAAGCTGTGTAGAATTTATGGTCACACTGCAGTCTGGAGTTACATTATGAGCATCACCAATATGGTCAAACTGGCTCCGTTGCTACATAGCATACTGAATGTAACTGCAACAGACACAGCTTTAGCTTTTGGTGAACAGCTAATGGAAAGCCTCGCTAGCTACATGTGTCGCTAACTTGAACAACGTTAGCAAAAGCTTTACTGTTAACTAACACGTTTTGCTTTAGTTAATTACGGGATTAATAATCTCTCCGGACTGTAAGAATGAGATACAAAAGCGGTTTGGGAGGAAAAACCACCTCGAAGCGTGCGGCTAGCATCAGCTCCAAGCTAACTGGCAGTGAGTGTCCTTTCATGTTGTCTCACCAGTGCCAATTGTTGACATTCGTCGCATCGGCTCTCTCCTCAACGATCCAGCGAGGGTCTCCTTCTCCCCACTTCGCCATGTGTGGAGATAAATAATAATTACAATAGAATTTTGAAAGCGGAGCGAAGCCGAAAGCAGGAGGTCTCGCTGTCTGTCAGTCAGCCGGTGGATGTCCGCTGCACGCTGCTGCTTCTAGAAACCTCTGGCGGTGCTCCTGCGTTTATTCTCCGAACATAGAAAATGCTCGAAACGGAACTTTGTAGAAAGAGGTAAAAAATGTTCCCCCCCTTCCTCCACACACTACCGGAAGTTGTGTTCATGAGCGGTAGTTTTGCTTCGGGAATGTAAGACTTTGGACATTAGCACTCTGGTTTCTTATATCCAGTTTTATACTCTTCGTCTGTATGTGGGGGAATTAATTTTCTGCCATGACGTTATTTTAATTGCCAGGAGTTACCCATAAATATTTCTTGAGTAGCGTCCTCCTGATTTACAAACATAATTTCAACCCTCACTATTCTCCAATATGGAATAATCAATTCATCCTTTCTAATAGAAAATCTGTTTTCATGAATGAAAGATGTCTTTGTCTGTTCACACGTTATAAATAACAGAGAGCATTTAACTCATAAAAACCTATGTTAAAAATGTGAAGTTATATATTTTCCAGGCAGCTAGTAACGTTTTATTCCAATCACGTAACTATGTCACCTTTACTTGCCTATAAAAATGCAGTATCTGTCAAGCATAACTTCAAATACATTGGACTTTGCATTTTAACACCTTGGAATTGACCTCTATCTCTTTAAGAAGCTCCGGCTCTTTCCGACACTCTGCCGTCATCACAACAACCTTCCTCCATTATGTCATTTACAATCTCTCTTAGGAGCGTTGCTCTGAGAAGTAGTTCTATGACGAGCTCAGTTCCACCAAGTGTTTGCTGAGTGCTGCTGCCGCTAGTCCGTAGGAGCACTCTTAGCGGCAGAAGACCGGCTGTGAACTCAGGGGCGCAGTCCCCGCCCACCCTCTGAGATCTGATTGGCCCACATGATTGACATGTAACAGTAGGCGACACTAGATCACTCCTATAGTTGGAATCATTGCAAAATAGGAAAAGAAGAAAAACAATGATAAACCTAAAGAGAACGTGTGTGAAACTACAGAAAGTGAGAAAATGGAGAAATATAGAAGTTGTCCAAAGGGCATCCAGACCAGCAACAATCACCTGCAATGATAAAAAGGACAAGGAATAGTTTGGCTTATTATAACCAAAGTCCTGTTTCGGGGGGGATGGACCCAGTGTCTTTATTTATTTTATTTTTTTTTTTTATTAGTCAAAAAAGTTAAATATTGTTGCTATTCCAATGAAGCAGTACAGTCTGAAATGGAGAGTTGGGCATCAGAAAAGCAGAAGTGATGTTTGATCTGCAGGCCATAGGTTTGTAGTTTTGCATTAACATATTGCAAACACATTGTCATTTAACAATGCTGTGTTCTGACCTGTTAGAGATACATGTCTGCATGTTTGATCATTCAAAGATCCTTCTTTGAAGTTTATTCTATACCTCAAAGTGTTCAGCACGATGTAAATAGTTAATATCTGTATAGATTTGTATAATTTTTGTATTGAAGTATTTCTTGCAAGACTGGATTTTTAAGGGTTACATTTTAATAAAGATAATGAGCTGAACCTAGACTATTAAAGCCATAATATTGTGTGAAATTGACTTTTTGAGCTTTCCATCATGCTATAATGATATTTCCTCATCAAAAAAGATAACTGGAGTGTTGCCTTGATTTTTTTCAAGCATGTTTGAGAAATCCTTGAATCTCCATTCAGCTGGCAACACCTTGGAGGTGCAACTCGGAGCTGCAGTTTCCAAGCCTCTGCCTCACAGAGCAGCCCTCCCCTGCACGTCATTCAGCTCCTTCAGACTAGCCAGCAGCAATTAGCAAACACCTCCTACTTGCTACTTCTCAATGGTAAAAACGCTGCTAAAGGGCTAATAGAGAGATGTCATGATGACTTCCTGAAGGACTTCCTTGTCATGACATCATCATGACAAGGAAGTCATCTTCAGACAGAGCAGGAGTTTTTAAAGAAACAGAGACCCAATTTCAAGGCATTAAGCGACAAGCCAAATTTCTTTGGCTTGGTGTTATATTATTTTCCTAGATTTGTTGTACTTTTCTTCCAATTGAGGTTGATGAGGTGAACAGTGCTCCATGGGACCAAAATGGTGAATTGCTTCTGAAAGCAATTGAATAAACAGGATTCATTTAGTGGTATCAGTACACAGGTGTATGAAAAATAAATGCACGACACTTTTTCATGTTTTCAGTGGTAACAAAAGGGATAATCTCGTGCTTTTCTTTTACATTTAAAAATTACATACTACTTTGTATTTATAGTTATGATGAAATGTAGAAAACATCGGGGGTGTGAATACTTTTACCGGGACCAATATTTTGTAACTCACCACTACATGGCATATATATACGCACGGTTCTTCACTAATGTTTGCTAAATGTTAAGTGGTTTCAATCGCGGTGGAAACGGATTCAAATGAGCAGAGACAGCTAAAATGACTCAATACATGGCTTCAAACACTACACGAGACAAAACAAAAAATAACAGTAGGCTTTCGATTGTTTATTAAAAGCGTCAGTCGAGGAAAAAAGCAGGGAGAAATCATTAGAGAGGAATCCCAGGCATATGGCTGGCTTTTGTCGGCTCCCCTCCCCCTCCTTTCTCTCCCTCCTGCCGTCCGCTCCGCAGCAGCAGCAGCAGCAGCAGCAGGACGGAGGTACTTCAGTTTTTGAAGCCGTGGCATGAATGATCTCATCTGAACCTGATCTCCGCTTTCTCTGCCGTCGATCCTATGACCGAGACGGGAATAAAATAACACAAACACGAGGTGAGTACGGATACCCAACCACCGGCAGCGGTGTTTTTAAGCAGGCACTGGGGTGAACGGCTGTTATTTTTTAGGAACTTTACAGCCCAGTCGCGGCGAAAACTCTTGTTTTCGGCCAGAAAGGAGGAAGGACCGAGGAGGATGGGTGGGTGGGCGCTTTTAGCTCATTAGCTTTCCGCTTCCTAGCGCTATGCTTTGGAGCGTTTATTTGCGAAATGGAACTAGGCGTAAGCCAAGAATTTCACAGCTCCGTGTAGATAACTTGTTTACAATGTGAGCGAACAGTTAGCTTGGAAGCACTCCGTGAGCCCGGTTCAGAACCGTAGGCTAGCTAGCCGGCTGTTAGCTCTCAGCGCAAAATGGCCTCATTGTCGCTCGGTGGCTCTGATGCTGGAAAGACAAAGCATGCGGCAGTCACGGCCAGCAGCTCTTAAATGTTCCTACATTAACCTCTACTGGCTTTTATTCGGTTATTCGTTAAGAAAACAACGTGTAGTTGCCAGGGAAATGAGAAAGCACTTTAGCTGCCGTATTCAAAATCTCGTTTATTCAAGCGATACAGCGGTATATGAAAGTGCTGGTTTTTCAGAGTGAGGTGGGGGATGGGCCGCGCGAGGAGCCATTGACGTAAAGCGAGGCTGTATTTTGTTTGGCCCCAAAGCGGTAGACGACAAACACTTTAGTGTTTACGTTCTAAGCCGTATAATGCTGTTAGTGACAAATCCAAGCATCGTCGAGCTGCTATTATCAAAATTAAGCGCTATATGTGTCGTTCAAACAAGTTCCTGATACAGCGAGAGTGCTATACAAGTCTCCATTTTAGGGTTAAACAGTTAAAATCTTGCGTGAAGTAACCCCAGTTGTCTATAAATCACTTGTATGAAGATGGTACTAAAATAAATGTTAATTAAACTGTCATGTAAATGATCTTGATCTTAGTCACCCGAATCAGGCATTCGTAGTGGAAGGTATTCAATGTAACAGAGCTAAAGATTAAAAAAACTAATATGTGCAATTGCTTTGTAGTTTTTCTTTGTACGTGACATATATTTTAACATAATATGTTTGTCTGGAAGTGTCTTTACCAGTTTTGCTTTCAATGGTAAAATCCTCTTATTGTACTGCAAATTTAAATACCATAAAAGAGCTTGGGCACCATAAACGTTGCTGCCAAGACACCAGCGTCCACACTTTTTTCATTTGAGCCAAAATCATCAACTCAACCTTTAAAAAAAAAAAAAAAAAAATGATTTGCTAAAATTAGCAATCAGTATTTAATAAAAAAAAATTAAAATAGTCCTGAATGGGAGGTGTAAATCATTATAGCTCCAAAACTTAAAGGCTCCTAAATTTAAGTCTTTTGTTTTCGATCGAAATAAAATACTGTAAAATCTAGTCCATTCTAAGTTGTACTAAAAGTAGTACAAACTTAGTTAATTTGTTTAGCTATGTCTAACAAATTAGTTAAAACTGCTTTGAGTATACCAAAGTCCGATTTGAATAAAAGTTAGAATTTAAATTAAAAAACAAATACTTTGTGTTCAATTTAATATTTTACATTGAAAAAACAATTTATTTTCTCTGTAACAATTTAGCTCTAATTAAAAAATAAAGAAAATCTGCATTAAAACACCTGTGTTGGCTGGTCAAATTTCTTTTTTATCATTTTTGACTTACAGTTGGGGCCCAGAAAACAAAATTTAACGAGTGATATTTTTTCTGAATTTATTGTATTAGAACAAAGAAATAGGGCTGCATGCATGTCTTCTACCATGTCATCTTGTGATATTAAAATGCAGTCTAGTGCAAAGCGCAATCTAGTTGCTGTTTTAATCAAAGCTATTATCAAAACCCCCCAGTTTCAAGGTCAGTGCCTTAAACTTCGCCCCCTGAGAGTTAGGACTCTTATTTTGAAGTAAGACAGGAAGTAGCTCTGATTATGGTGGTTGTGTGAAAGACATGAATAATAAAGACGTCATCCATCTTGCTGACATCACCTTCTTACTGAGTAAAGACTCTTAAGTACTATGCCTAGCTAACAGTTAGCCTGTGCTAGCACTAAGTTAGCATCTGCTTCAATTTGCTTTCGTTGCTAAACTAAACTTTTCGATATTAAGAATCTAGACTTTTTAAAACGGGTTTCTTTACAACACAATTTAATACTTATGGAACCTTTATGAAAAGAGAGCAATTTTTATTGAGTTGCTTTGGCATTAGGACCATTTTAGAATTATACAGATAAAAATCTAAAATATATCAAAAAGTCAAATTTAGCTAGTCGGAGGGATTTAATGGTCAGTTACCAAGGTAGTATCAGCAATAGAAACTGGTAGCTGAGAGAGTTTTAACAGTAATAATACATGTGGGACTGATTTAATGTGGTACAAACCATCTGAAGTGCATTTTAAGAGTCATGGCAACTTTAGCAAGTGGCTTCCTGGCCGTCTTTGATTTCTGTTTTAATTTCTCACACATTGTTGACATATTTTGCTAATACATCCTTGAATATTTTCTCACTGTTTGTGTTTTAGCTCTCTGGTTATCTATTTAAATGACTTTTATCCTAAAATGACCCTAATCATGTCTATTGCCAGGAAATGTCATTTTAGGCAAGGAAGGACTTAAAAGGCCTTTCTGTGTACGTTGGAGCCATTGTTGTAAATAGATTATAACTAGAGATGCACCAATCACAGAGCCATGGCTGAATTCTGATTGGTTTATTTTAAAGCTTCATGTAGTTCTTTTTAACAGCTATACCTTCTTGCCATGTGCCAGCATTAATTATTTATATCGGCAGCAGCAGTGACATCCCACTGTGTGTATGAGAGAGAGAGAGAGAGAGAGAGAGCGAGAGAGAGCAGTTGGAGTAAATATGGGATTTTATTAGATTTTAAAACAAAGATTTTGATTTAATACTTCAGCATAGTTTAACATCGTATGTTGCAATATTATGGTTAGCATTACTAATGTAAAAAGCAGGTGACAGACAAAAATAATTGTTTCTGAATCCTTTGACATCTGTACTCCTTCTTATTGAGTTTTTGAATGCTTCACTAATATTGAAAAGAACTAATTTTTGGAATTCTTTTCCCAGAGTAAGCGTGCCCACTCTACAGTCCGGTAGACTTAGTTTGATTGGGAGCCTTTGTAACATTTTTCAGCTGCTGTTCACCGCGTCAAACGAACCAAATCTTTGAAAAATCTGTTCACCTCCTCACCTGTGGTGGCGCTGCACCAGGAACCACTGAAGGAAACAAACATGAAAACCTCTCAAGAAGACATGGAGTGCAACTTCCTTCTTCACGAAATGTAAACAAAAATGGAGTGGTGTCAAATTTTGGAGGTTGTAAGCCCTTTCTCCTGTTACCGCTAGACTCGTGCGTTTGTTTCAGTTTTATTTACCCAGAATGCCCTGTGCAATAGCACGCTTCCTGTTTTGGAATGTTCTCCGGTCTGCTTGGCGTTCACATATGCATTCAAACTGCACCATAGTTCACTTCAACCAAACGGAAACCTAAGCTTTTAGGCGGACCAAAGTTTGCATTTTTTTGGTCTGCATCAGAGGTCGATTACGAATTCACACAGCCCCAAACGAACTAGACTTTCTAGGCACACGGACTGGAGTTTGGTTAAAGTGGACTAAATGGGGCTGGTTGTTGGTGCAAACTGGTTGTGCTTAGGTATGTTGAGGTCACTGATTTGGAGAAAAAAAAAAAGATTGTATTTTTGAGTTTCTGACTGGAAAATAACCCATTGATTTCAGAATAGCTAATAAAAAGAAGTCCTATAGTCATTTCTGGGTGCATCTCTAATTATAACTTGAAATATTGCTGATTTGGCTCACTCACCCAGTCAGTGTGACACAGTGATATTGTTTTTCATACTGTGTGTATCTATTTTATTGGTGTAATTAGAATGAACGTTTATGGTTTGTGAGTAGAAATTAGGCTCTAACTCCATGTTTTCTTGTATATTGTTGTTTTAATTTGAGGTGTTTGCTTAATAGCAGAATCGTGGCATCCTATAATTAACATTTAAAGGAAGAAAGAGCATGCTGTTTGACACAGATTTGTGACCCTTACCATGAGAGCAGCAGTTTGTAGAGCGTTTTAGTTTCACTTTGCTTTCCAAAGGAAGTTCAACTGCTGTGCTTTTTCTATATCAGTACATGCGATTTTACTCAGAAACATGTTGTTTTTTTTATGGTTGTTTTAAAAAAAAGTATCATGAATGGAACATTAGCACAAGTGGCTTCATTGACCTGAATACCCTACCCACAGGTCTTTACAGAGGAGACACAGCTGGACACTGTTTTTCAGTCTGGAAAACTAAAATGCAGCTCAGAGCTCAGCCTTCTGTTTGGTTCCATCATGTTAATTTATGAGTTCAGATGGCTTTTTGTTTTTTTAAAATATTATTGGACGGTGTTGATTTCTTCCTGTAAAGAAATGTGTTGAAGTGGTATTTCAACAAGGAAGTTGACTTTTTTTTTCTTTCTCTGTCTCTCTGTCTCTCTCTCTCTCTTTCTCTCTCCCTTTCCACCCCCTCCTCAGTGAAGAGAAAGTGAAAATCTTGTTCCTCTAGTTTTAAAGTCTTTGCGTGTGTAGGCCTGGAAACCTGATTCCGCTTGTAAATATCACTGAGTCATGGTGGTGTGTCCTACAATAAATTACAAATGTTTTTATTTTTCATGTTCTGTCTTTTTACTCGTTTGACACGCCGTATTGATCAGCAGATAAATACCTTTTTTTTTTTTCTTGATCGCAGGTTGCCATGTGAACCAGTATCATTTCACTGATACTTGTAACCCGAGTGCTGTTTGTGTTTACTGACAAAGCTCTCTGTAGTCTGTGCTTATTTTGATGCAGCGTCCGCATTTAGTCGGTAACCATGCTATTTTCGGTGGCTCAGCGGTCTGTTAAAAGTGTGGTTGTTCCGCCCAGCAGGAGTCTTGCTTCAGACTGGCCTAAAATGGGCAGAAATGGTGCTGAACAAAAGCTGCTTGTCGCGCGTACAAAAGTACTTGAAGCACTGCAGCCGGGACCGAGCTGCATTGCTATTGCCTGTGCCTCTCAACAGGAAAGGTATAGCAAACTTTTAAGGAAATCCCAAACCCAACTATTTATTTATGACTGTAGTTCAGAGTTGCTGCAGCTTTTATTTTATTAGGTTTTTTTTGCAGGTTATTTGTAATGTCACAACTGCTTTAAGCAGATTTTTTTCCTGTCCACACAGATATTACTACACCACTCTCACCTCATTACATCTGTCACTAATTTGAGTAATTACATGACACTTACAGTACCTCATGAAAGTAATCACACCCCTTGAACTTTACAGGCTTTTCCCCTTTTAAAGTGTTTTATTGGGATTTAATGTGAAAGAGCAAGGCAAAGTAGGGCAAAATTGCAAAGTAGGATGAAAATAATAATAAAGTGTTTTTCAACTGAAAATCTACTCCAGTTTCAAGATTTTTGCAGTCTTTAAAGCACAAGTGTAAAATTGACAGTCTTTGAGCTTTACATCATGTTTTATTATTATTCCCTCATCAAAACATAACTAGTATGCTGCTTTGATTCTTTCATGGATGTTTGGGGGAGCTTGAATACTTGTTCTCACAAAGCTCCGCCTTTTTACCCATAGCTCCGCCTTGGCGCATATACAGAGTTTGTTAGATGAACTACTTCTCTCCCTAAGAACGGTTGTCAGCAGTGTAATGGAGGAGCCATGTTGTGATGACTTCCTGAAGGCGGAGTGCCAGAACAGGAGCTTCTTAAAGGGACAGAGGCCCAATTTCAAGGCGTCTCGTTGCGAAGTCATGTTTCTTTTAAGTTATGTTTGATAAATATTCAGCATTTTCATAACACTTGAAAGTGTTATGAAAAACACTTTCAAGTGTTTGCAATGTGCTGAAAAAAAAAGCCACAATATGTCAACGTATGCTTGGAAAATACATAACACCGCCCCTTTAACAGGGTTTTCTTTCTGACCAGTTTCTCTCTCTACGCTAAAGAAAATCGTCCCGGCTTCATTACTCTGCCACTGCTACGTTTCACAGCAGAAGTGATGTGTTCAGGGTGGGATGTAGTGTTAGATTTTCAACTTTCATCACAACATTTTAAGCTCTTTATTGCAAGAATGATACAAGTGATGTTTCTCTCCCCCTCATAATTACTGCTGTAAGCTGTCAAACACAAAAATTGGACACTTCAGTTCACCAGTGACATTTAGTAGACCAGTTGTACTATAATGATGCCCTTTAATGCTCTCATGGAACCTAAAGTAGTTAAAATAGCTTAACTTGTATCTAACAGTCCCAGCCATAGTTCTGGTTAGCGAACATCACCAGTTTAATTGTCACAGATGTTTGCAATTTTTTTTTTATCAAATAAACATAACTAGACGTGCCTGTCTCTAACTCAGCCTTCATGCGGAATGGTCCACATGTAGAGTGAACTCTGAACTCCCCTTGAAGCACGGTGGCAGCCGGGACAGGGAGGATGGGTGGAGCTACATGTAATCCTGGAGGAAAGTCTAATGCGAAAAGCTTGAGACTGAACAACCGTAAACATGGCGAGCTACGGTGGAACGGTTTAGATCGAAGCATGTACATGATTTTGAATGACCTAGTCAAAGTCCACACTAAAATCTAAAGAAAGAAAGGTTTGAAAATTTGAGTTGAAACGCTCATGAACCAGTCTGACGGAGGTCGGACTATTCTGTGAAGAAGGAATGACGAAAACTTCGATCTCTAGATCAAGTATGCGATGATGTGCAATCTGGGCCGATATCAATATCCATACCGCCGTTAGGCCCGATAACTGACATTTACACTTTAGATTTAGACTTCACTACCATTTTGACACCTTGAAAAAAAAAAAAACAACCACAGTTCTGACTTCATCACTGAAGTTAAACTCCCCACAATCCTTTGCTGCATCACTTGCTTTCACACGACCAAGCATATGCGACATCTACAACCTCCATCACCCTCCAGACACAGACGGCAACAAATGGAATTAAATATCAGTTGTTAATATCGGCCCAGATTTATTTATTGGTCCAATACTAATATTTTAAATGGTTAACATCGGCAGATAGAGATAAAGATACCGTAGAATAAATTACCATGAACCCCAGATACGACGAATCTGGGGTTGATATTGTGCATCCCTCGTCCAGATGTTCAAACTTGTTGAAGACGAACCACACAAGAATTGCAACTATATTTGGAGGGAAAGTATTGACTGGTGGTGCTGAATACAAATGCACAGTTTTTAAACTTTTCTACATTGTTTTCAGTTCTGTTCTGTTCTGCTCCCAGTAAATCCCACTAAAACTCCTTATGACAGTAACGTGATGACGTGTAAAAAAGTTCAAGAGGTGTGACTATTTTTTTTTTTTCAAAGCACAGTTTTCTCCTCACTTATATTAGCTAGTGCAACTCTGAAACACTTTGTGGTTGTGAATTTGTCCCTAGTGAGTTCCTGTCAGTAGTTCTCACTCTGCGTTTTCTTCCCTCCCTTCCTGCAGCAGAGAGACATCATGTTCCCGAAGGGCACCAAGCGCAAGTTCTCCGACTCCGGAGAGGAGGCGGTGTGCGGCGGTGGCGGTGATCAGGGCCCCTCGGCTGCCCCGGCCCCGGCCCCCGCCGCGGCCCGGACGCTGTCGTCGTCCTACAGCCTGCAGCGGCAGTCGCTGCTCGACATGTCACTGATCAAGCTGCAGCTCTGCCACATGTTGGTGGAGCCCAACCTGTGTCGCTCGGTGCTCATCGCCAACACGGTGCGGCAGATCCAGGAGGAGATGACCCAAGACGGCACCTGGCAGATCATGACCCAGGCCCTGGCGGCCGCCCAGTGCCCCGCCGACCGCCTTGTGGCCACTGAGGTGCTGTGCAGACAGACTGAGGCGGCGGCGGCGGCGGCGGCGCAGGCCGGCCAGAGCCCCAAACCCTTCTCCGTGTCCGGGCTGGAGGAGGGCTACCACTCGGAGGAGGTGGTGATGGACGGGGACGCTGACGCGGAGGTCGCCATGTCGTCCCTGTCGCCTGTCTCACCTCAGCTGTCCTCGGCGTCCTACCTGACGGGGCCGTTCGGGATGGGGCCCTGCTGGGAGGACGACGAGGAGGACGCCGACTGCGACGACGACGAGGAGGAGGACAGCGAGGAGTGCGCGTCGGAAGGCGAGGATGGCGAGCGGCACCACCTGAGAGCGGACTCCAGGACAGGGGAGCAGGTCTTCGGGACTTTTGAGATCAAGCACCCGGCGCCGCCGCCCGACCCGGCGCTGGAGGAGCTGTTCTCTGACGTGGACCCGTCCTACTACGACCTGGACACGGTGCTGACGGGCATGCAGAGCACCCCCAAAATGGGGCCTTACGACCTGCTGGAGAGCCTGTCCTCTCACGGGCCGACGGCGCTGAGCTCCAGCGCCACCTGCAGGTCCGACCTCAACGAACTGGACCACATCATGGAGATCATCGTGGGCTCCTGAAAGCGATCCCAGACTATGCACAGCACAACGTGCGTGTTGGTGGTGATGTTACAGATCCTTCCGGGTTTTGGGAACAAGGTGGGAAGCGAGGGGGGGGTAATCATAACCCACACGACCAGGGAGCAAAGTTAGCGTCCCGCTTTGTCATACCCTCCCACGGTCTTAATAGACGGGGTCTTTTGGATGCCACAAGCTTTTTTTTTTACCTTGTTTGTGGTCACACTGACCCTGCGTGCGCTTTTGAGGTTTTTTTTTTTGTTTTTTTTTTCCCCCTTCTGTTCCCCTCTCTCCAACCGCCAACATCCTCTTGTGCGTCGTGCTAAGACCGCGGGAGGGTTTAGAAATGTCCAAAACCTGCGACTGTCTGAGAAGGCAAAGATAATTACCTACACCGCGATGCATTCTGACTTCCTGTCGTTTCCGTCTCGTTCTAGCTCTTTCTGGTCCGACTCTTGCCTTTTTTACGTCCAGCTCTATTTATTGTTACATGGACCAAGGAACAACTCGCCACACTACATGCACCGAAACAGAACAAATTGTAAATCCAAATCTATGAATCAATGCATATTTTCCTAGAGATTTGAGCAGTTATGAATGGATTATATGTAAATGTACGTATGTGTATATAGAAATATATTTTTTTGCATTATACGGCTTGCTGGGGGTTGGTGGGGTGGGGTGGGGGGTCGGGTGGGAGGGGAATTTTGCGAGCATCATTTGATATCCTTATTTTCTGTCCCAAGCGGTTTTTAAAGGTTTTAATGTAGCCGGACTGGAGACGATGTCTTCCCGTGGACTGTCGACGCGCCGCTCTTTCATTTCTGCTGAAGCTTCACCGCAGAGCAGGAACTCGCTTCCAGCCACCGAATCAGACGTGGCTCAGGAGTTTTTTCTTTTTTTTTTTTTTTTTTTTTTCAGTTTACAGTATCCAAGTGACAAATGAAGTAGTTTGGCTGCTGCGCTTTTAATACAGACCCAATAATGGTAAGAAGCAGCTTTTTTTCCCCCTCTCTTTCTCTTTTTCCTAAAGCATCTAGGGGAAAACTGCATCGAGAAGCCATATTTCTTTTTTTTTTTTTTTTTTCCTCGTTTGTTACTACAAATGACGAATCCTCTGTGTTAACCCATTCTAATTTATTGTTTATTTATTGTATTTATTTTATCTAGGTACAGACATGCCATATTGACGTATCAATTCAACCACCAGGCCCGGTGAAATTGTATTTATCAAAAAAAAAAAAAATCTTTTCCCGGTTTTAAATGCAGTACCTATTTATTTCTAATTTTTATGACGATTAGTAAAAAAAAAAAAAAAAAAAAAAACAATAATAGCCGGGTTAATAATAAAGTTACTATGCAGCTCTGTCATATGTGTTTCATAATGACTGTATAACTACTCAAATGTCCTTAAATTCCATTATGCAAACAGTTCTTTCTCCAAGTCTGTAGAAAAATAAAAACCGTTTTTTTTGTTTTCTTTTCTTTTTTTTTTTTTTTTTTTTCTTCCCAAATTGCTTCTTATGGTGAATAAAACATGAACTCAGGCAAATGAAATGTATTGATTAAAATACAGTATTACAACACGCTGAATACCTTACCACAACACTCCTGAAGGATGTCACTCTAGTCTGAATAGGAGCTAGAACTTCAAAGACGTAATTATCTTTGTAAAATGTATGCATTTTTATATCAAAAAAACATTGTAGCATCTTTGTACATATTTTTTATAATAAAAGGTGCAACTATTAAAGTACGTCTTTTGCTTTCTGACTTTTTCCTTTGCAGCTCTACAGCAGGTGCTTGTGCCAGATACTAAAGTCCCACTTAGTTGCTTGAAGTATGAAAAACGGTATGGCGGCACATTAAAGCCATTGAGGATGGAAGGAGCAAATTTCTACCCAAATTTTGAGATTAATCTCATAAATTCTCTAGAAAAAAACTTCTGAAATTTGAGGTTTGACACTTTGAGATTTTCTGAGGTTCAAAATGAACATTTTCAACTTTTGAAACTCAGAAACTTGTCCTTCGTCCTTGGTGTTTTTAGTTTTATAAACCAATCCTGCTGTAAACGTCTAAAGAACTTCTCTAGCGGTTTGACTGAATTTTATTTAGAGTTAGTGGAGTAAAAGTAGCACAGCATATAGCATCACCTTCCTATAACAACTGCTTAAATCATATTTTTTGTTTTTTTTTCCCCCAAAAAATTATTTTGGCAAAAAAGAAAAAAAAAAAAAGTCACCACCTGTTTTTCTCCAATATTTTGGGACGGTCAATATTTTAGGAAGGTGATGATATGCTACTTTTATTAGTTAAAAACATAGGCCTAAAACTTCACAATTATATACTGCTTTACAGATCCGTTCAATAAACTAGAATATTATTGGAAAATCTATTTATTTCAGGAACTTTATCACTAAGTGAAACACAAATTACACACAGATGGATGTTTGAAAGAATGTATTTCTGTTTATTATGATTGCTTCCCACTTATGGCTAAAGAATACATCACTTTTAAAATGAAAATTTCACATCAGACCATTAAAAAAACATTTAATACAGAAACGTGGGCTCAACGAAAAATGTTTTCAGAAAGGTGTCATCTGCCTCATGAGAATGCATATTCTAGTTATGAATTTGAGGTTTTGATGTTGCAAAATGTAGAAAAAAGATCAAGTGTGAATACTTTGTCCAGTGTGTAACATCTCGACTAGGACAATTACAGAACTTGCTATTCAAGAAATTGCAGACAAATGATTTGATTGCAGCCACTTAAACACTGCTCCAAGGTCTGAATGTTCTCCTGAAGTCAGGATGAGTTGGAGCAGAAAGCTCCAGACCTTTGCCCTCACGTGCCGTCACATGATGTCGGACTATGACATGCTGCACGAGATATGCAGAGGATCAACAGAGCAGACGGCTGACCTGCTCACTCACCGCTCCACACGTTCACAGAACAGGTGAGCCCGAGACCGCAACGTTCTGAAACCGGGAAGACGTCGGAAAGGAAGTTACGTCGGCATCCCTCGGCACTGAAAAAGCACATTTGTTCATGAAATTACATGTGGCTTCATTCGCTTGGATTTGCTGCCTGAGTGCAGAAACAGATAAAAGGCCTCTTGATGAGTCAGCAAGAAAAAAAAAAAAAAAAGGCAGCGTGAGGAAAAACTCCCAAATCAGAGCAGAACAAAGCACTGGGATATCTGGAAGCATTTGGTCTTATCCCTAAAACTGAGCAATGTCTGCAGTTACATCCAGTTGTGCTCAAAATAACAGAATAAATAAGCATAAAAATCTTTCAGTTCCACACACACGCTGGGAGCAGAGCTCAAAAAACGAAGAAATTTGATCAGAAAGTGGAAGAAAGGGATTACCAGGCTCTTCAGTAAACGGCCGTGTCTGCATTCTCTAAAGAAAAAAAAAAGGCTCTTTATTCCTTTACTGTATCTAAAAGACAAGTTTGAAAGTTGGGCTTTTGTGTGTTCATGAGGAGGAGCCACTCCTGACAGCAGGGCAGAGGTTTTCCAGCTCAGGGTGCTGCGATTCAGTTCCATAAATTCAATGTGAAAGCAAACCGCAACAAATGAAAAAAAGAAAAAACAAAAACAAAAAAACCCAAAGTCCGCTTCTGGCTCTGCGGGAACAAGCGAACTGAATACACCCTGAGACGTTACACACCAAGGTTTGTGTAACCAAATACCAAACAGTAGGTCTTGCGCCAAGACCTAACTCCTCACAGACAGCTAACCAACTTCTTAATCAGGAATGTTGAAACAAAGGGATAGTTATAAAAACACTCATTAAGTAAAGCTTGGTTCTTACTAATGTGCAGAGCAAAAATAAAGTACTTTAAATCACAATCTTTTACACATTTTTCAAAGGTGGGGAGTTTTTGAAGTTACCTTGCTTACAGCTCGGTTTCATAAACTCGACATGTTATTATTGCAGTAGTCACTAACTATAAACCTTCTCTGGAGCTGATAACCGATTCAGTCTGTGGCACTCCTTCCATCAATTGGAGCATTTTACATTTCCTCCCAAATCTTTCAATCAATCAATCAATCAATCAAATTTTATTTGTATAGCACATTTCAGCAGCAGGGCATTTCAAAGTGCTTTACGTCATAACAAACACAAAAACACAGAGTCATGCAACATAGAAGCAACAATCAAAACATTCATTAAACTCGTAATTGATTACGTTTCAAAATCAACTCTAAGCAGGTGGGGTTTTAGTCTAGATTTAAAGGCACTCAGTGTTTCAGCTGTTTTACAGTTTTCTGGAAGTTTGTTCCAGATTTGTGGTG
>CAEGAE010031882.1:0-43456 GCA_903067095.1 Girardinus metallicus | reverse complement strand
TGATGGCTGGAGATAGGCACCAGCCCCTGGGTGACTCTTTATGGATAGATAATGGATGTTTAGATAATCTGGACTGAACTTTTTATCGTAGGGTTAATTGGGGTTACTATCAAGAAAAGGCACTAGAGAAAATCATGGGTTGTACAATACGTCCTCTGCCTGGATTTTTATGCATGCGTGGCAGGGAAGTAACAATTTTATATGTATATATATATATAAAAAGAAAGGTACATTAATACAGAGCACACTGATATTTAAAAACTTTCATGGATTTATAAGTTTATTGAGGAATTATGCATAAAATGTTTTTAAAATCTGCCCATGTGGATTGCACATAAAAATTATGGCATCAAATTACCTGCAAAGGATCATGTTGTAAAGTTGGAATTCAGCGTAGCACTTAAATTCACATTTCAAATTTTTAACAGAAAGTGGTTCATCTTCCCTGTTTTTTTTTGTTTTGTTTTGTTTTTCATATCAAATAAAAGTTTAACGTCATCTACTACTGTTTTAAAGCCACATTTTCCCTCCCTAAAACTGTTTTGTAGCTAAAGTGTCCCATAAGTTGGAGTTGTTTTATTTTCCTGTAACGATTGATAACAGTTGACATGAAAACACTCAAAGTAAAGGGACAAAATGAAGACCTTTTCTTTTCACTGTAAATACTAGATGTAGGTAGTCAACATTTTCTTTGTGCAGCACACTTATCCATTTGTGTAACTACAAAAAGATATTTGACAATCGAAAGAAAAATATTATACGGTCAAATAATTGTAGGTTTACTAAAAATGATCTGTAGGTACAAAAAGTCGCAAATTCATAGATGAGTGTAACCGTTTATCTCTGACCTTCCCAGAAAATGAAAATCTTCCATTTTAAGGTGATATGAGGTATTGTAAGCCTAATTAATCGCAATAACCATTGTGACATAAAGTACATTGTAATATTAACACAATCGAAGTGCTTACTTAACCCCATATTACTTTTCAAACGGGTCAGTGGAAAGCTGTTAACTCAAGCACAAAAAAAAAAAAAAAAAAGTCAAATATTTTATAATATCCAGCACGGGTGAAAATTGTCCTGTTTTATAGCCATTGTTTTCAAGGTAAAATGCCAAAGCCACCTTTAAAAAAAAAAACGAAAATAATCAGAAGTTGTTTATAATCTCAGACTTGTTAATCAAAGTAATATATTTTAACTAATATATTTTAATATAAAAGATCTATTTACTATTTTTTGGGACAAATCAACAGGGTATTTGCTATAGTAATATATTGGCTGTCCGTTTAGTTTTATTTTTGTGTTTTTGTTTTTTCCTATAACTTGTAGGACAGACCACCATAAGGAATGATTTAACTTTGTATCTGAAATGGCCCAGGTATGTCTGTGTGAACCAGTCTTTGCAATCAGTCCATTTGTCTAAACCGTTCTTTGAAGATTTTGTCTGTGTGCATCCTGTGTCTACAATTATTACTTTTTTTTTTTTTTTTTACAAACTATGGCTCAATCTAAAATTTTAAGTTGATCCATTTTTACCTGTATATATATATTTTTTTAAAACTGGATGGTCATGTCTGTTAAATTTGGGTTTCAGAGTAGTAATAGTAAAAAAAAACTCTTATGCAGTTAGTCATTTTAATGTGAATAGCACGTCTTACATGGCTCAATAGAATCAGAGATGGCTGTATTTACAGTTAAATCTGGGGACTGGAACGCACTTCAAGAAAGGCAGCTTGACGAAGACTGAAACTTGCACCAGGCGGCAGTCTTCATTTTTACTGAAGCTACCTGTTTGTGTAAATTTAGACGAGTGGTTAATCGAGAACTAGCTGGGTTGAGGTTACTATGGGCAATCACCATGTTTTTTTTTTTTGTGTTTTTTTTCAACTGTCACATTTGTCACTAGTTTCATTTGTTACACTCGTCTGTTTCACTTTGTGTCCAGTAAAACTCCAGTGAATGTAACATGGTAATCTGCACTTGTAAACAAAATGTATTTTAAAGTTATAATCTATTATAAATAAAATAATTTTAAAATATTTCTTGTGGATTTTCTATTTTGCTTTTGCTAGTAATTACAGTAATCAAACGGAGCTGAAAGTTATTTTCTGGAGGCATGAGGTGTAAAAGCTGGACTCTAGATTTTCTTCTTAAAGTCCTTCGACATAGATTCGTTTTAATTAATGGTCTTCCTAAAAGAGCTAAACATTTAGGATATTTTCACAACCTGTTTTTAAAAACTTTACACAGAACCAAATTCCCTCTTTGAAAGTTTTTGACTATTTTAGCTACAAATGCTGCATGATGACTGTGTAACTCTTGTTTCTAAATTTAACTACTTCACTTGATAATTGATCATAAAATTGTTCTCTTTTACAGCAGCAGGTGAGCACCACTGCTCTTCTCTCGTATGGGATTCCACAGGGTTCAGTTTTTGGTCCCCTTGTCTTTGCTCTGTGTTTTCTCCCGCTTTGCTCCATTCTGAAGAAACGTGGTGCGTCATGTTATGCAGATGATGTCCCACTTAAAAGGTAAGATTTGTTCAGTCACTGCCTTACTGCCTTGATGGCATGAAGGGCCCGGATGGCTCTCAGTTTCATAACGGCCAACTTCCACATACCTTGGGATTAAAGTAGATCCTAAATTTTTACATTGAGATCAGAGTAGCCTTCGGATCAGGCTTCTGGTAGTTAATGCTGCTGGCCAAAATTTCCCTTCTATGAAATCTTTCGGTGTCGACATTAGTCAACACCTTTTCAACCACTTGGCGGGATTATAGTAATACCCTTCATGTACGGATTTATGGTTATAGCATAGAATATTTCAACTCTCTCACTGGTACAAGTAAATATGAGCACACATCCCAATTTTTGCTTCACTTTACTCACTGTAATATATTTTAGAATCAATTTTTAAAGCTTTTGCTTGCTTTTAAAAGCTCTATTCGATCAAGTCTTGCTTTACCTCCCTGTGCTGCTATACTTTTTTACACCCATCCATTGAATTTCTTTTTAGCCTGCTTCATGTTGCCTGTCAAGTTCTATTGAAGGGATTTCTTAATTAAACTGACCTGACATTTAGCAGGCCACCATAGCGAAACTGAGCTCATCAAGAGCCAGGCTGCTTTGGATAATTATTTCCTTTTAATACACTAAATTATTTGAAAGCCAATTTTTCTATTTACTCGAATTGTGTTATATTAGTCTTAAGGACATCTGTAAGTGGGGAAATACTTTTTTTTTTTTCACCGTAGCTGTACACATACAAACGGGTGCGTGTAATTTATTTATTTGTTTGATCTTCAGTTGCTATTTACTAAAGAAAAATAATTACGTGGCAATCAAATAATTTAGCTAGATGCTATTACCAAAAAAAAATAAAATAAATCAATTATTTACACAAACGGCTTACCATACACTCGTGTGCGCGCATGCGTAAAACAGTAGGTGTTCGCGCATGGCATCTGCGTGCCCGCCTGCGCTCTGCCGTCCCCTGCCGCTGGGTCGCTGCTGATGCCGAGCGGCGGAACGGTTCGGCTCGTGCGTTTCTACGTACGGCTGCGACGGCAGTTGCCGAGCTTCAAAGGCGAATGAAACCGCAGAGCGGCTCGACAAAATATGATGACGGAAGGTCCGAGCCGCTCCTTACCATCCCGACAGCTGTAACGTCGGCGGAAAACGCTCGTGGATTTGTCAGACGTGAGAATGCGGCTGTGAATCACGGAGGAAATATCCCTGGACCACTCCGCTCAGCCTCCCCATCTGACTCCGCCGCCGCCGCCGCTGCCGCTGCCCGCCGCCGATGGTGACGATGCTCTAAACGCAACCTGCCTGCGGTTCATCCGGTAAAGGCCGTCTCTCTTTAAATACTGTCGAGGCATCCGCGAGATTTGACAAGATGCAAGATTTGCATTATTTAGTAATCAAGCAAAAAAAAAAAAAAAGAAAAAAAAAAAAAAAAGAAAGAAAAAGGAGGAGGAGGAGAGGGAAAGAAAATCAAATCATCACGACACATAATTCCCATTGCGGAAATAAGAGAACCTAAATAATGAGTAAAATCAGACAAACTGCGTTTTTTGTTCCTGCTGGACTGATCTGCTCGGAGTGAGGATGAAGGCTGGTAGAAAGGGAGACATGAATGGCATCAGCGGTGAGGAGGTACTGCAGTAACCGCGAGTCCTTTTCTGTTCGGATGTTGTCATTACCGCCGATCCGAAGGTGCGGTTGCACTGTGTCCTCACAGACCCGATGTCAGCCAGTCCTGCTTATTTAAATAGCTATCTGCAATGTGTGACTACTTATACTGTTCTGTTTATGTGCAACTGATTGAACGCAGTTGGCTTCAGATGCCACACTTTGAGTTTAATCATCCCACCAGAAGGGATCTCGATGTGCTAACCTCTATAATGTATTCCTGAGAGAAAAAAATAAAAAAATAAAAAAAAATCAACAACTTGTTCCTTAGCAGAGGATACTGTATTCTGAGTAAACCACCAGTGGAAAAACCTGCAGTTGTCCAAAAAGAGTTTCTGGATCAGATGATATGTTTTGTATTGTTGTGCTGACTTGTACTGGGCTTTGACTAGAAACCAGAGGCTTTTCACCCGGCTTCAGGGTTTTTTCTGGTTTCTCAAGTGATGTTCTGATCCATGCAGAGCTCGGTTCTTACTCCAGCGATACTGTTCAGAATTTCTGTGGTCTGACTTGTTTGTACCTGGAATAAAGGAACAAGATAAGTTTAAGAATATATGTTGAGATTGTAAATATGCATTAAGTGCCATATCAAGGTCTTCTGTGTAGAAAATTGCATTTCTTTTACAAAACGTAGGGAAGTAAATATGTGCCATCAGGATTTGAATTAAAAATGCCTCTGAAGCTTGAATGCTGTATATTTGTACTTACTTTTTTAGTGTATAAAATATATTTTATCACTAAAGAAAGTAAGTACAAATTGCGTAAAATATGAATAGAATGTATAAGATACATTTTAACACTGAAGAAAGTAAGTACGAATTTACAACATTCAAATTTCAGAGGTACTTTTAATTCAGTTCTTGATGGCACACATTTACTTCCGTAGGAAGGAGTCGTACACCTTGATTTTATTTAAGGATGTTTGTCACATATTGGTTAAGTAGTTTATTTTACTGGGATTTTATGTGGTTAAGTGAAGGGAATTTGGAACATAACTGCCAAGTTTTTTTTTTTTTTTTTTTTTTTTTTTAATTTTACAGATAAAGTTCTGAACTGTGTGGTGTGCATTTGTATTTAAACCATTTAGAATCGCCTTTCACCGCTATTACAGCTGCATGTCTTCTGGGGTATGTCTCAGATCTTCAATTAGACTCAGTTCTGGACTTTGACTGGGTCGGTCTAATCCACGAATATGCTTTTATGTAAACCGTACCATTGTAGCTCCGGCTTTATGCTTAGGGTCGTTGTCCTGTTAGGAGTTGAGAAATCTTCTGCAGCCGCTAACGGTGTTTAGCTCCGTCCATCTTTCCATCAACTCTTTCTTTCAATGCTGGCTTTTTTTCTTGCCACTCTTTCACAAAGGCCAAATTTGTACTGAGGGTCATTCTTCGGAAAAGAAAGAGAGAAAAAAAAAAAAAGAAAGAACACATATCCAAGCACCGTTACGGTGAAAATTACGGTTTAATAATATCGTGAGCATGATATGAGAACTTGCAAAATCAGACATTCATGAACAGGTCAGAGTAAAAGCTCTGTCAAGACAGAGTCGACACTTTGTTCTTAATGCCAAGGACAGAGAATCACAAAGACCTGAGAAACAGTCTGGCTCCCTCACAGCTGCAGAGAACAAACATCCACGGCACAACAAACCTCAGGTGTGCAGCTCAGACGGCTTCGCTTGGTGAAAGTTCATTAGCGTTGGCATAAAGAGACGTAACATGACTTTACCATCAGCGCAATAAAGTCATGTAATACAATTTCAAACCACAGTTAAGACGACTCCTCCAGAGTTACGGCGAGCCTCTTGTTCCTCACCCAGCCTGTCAAATTAGGCCACTGGTGTTATGCGAAGATGAAACAAACAGGTGGACTCTAGGGTGAGCTGCCTGCTCTGGATTTTATTGAGGGGTATCGGAGTAAGTACAAATGCCAACCGTATCGTATCGACTTCCTTCCACCTTCCACCTGTGCACCACTTTGTGTCTGTCCATCAGACAAAGGCAGAGTATTTTGAATCTCGTGTTTGTAATTTGTCCAGCACAAAGTTTGAGCTCCCTCTCTCTGACACAGAACGAAGCGTGGAGGTTTTTTGCTCGACGCTCATTGCGGTTCGTAGAACCTCGGCACGCTCAGCTGATCATCAAGCGCTCACATGAACCGCGCCCGGGGGGGCGCACGGATCTCGTGGTCCCGACGTCCTCCCTCCGGGGACAACCGGCCCTCATCGCTCATTGCCCGGCCTTAATGCGCTCTTTGTCCATCATCGTTAAACAGTTCCCGCGCAGCTCTGTGTTGGTGTCATTAGCACACAGGATGCAGGCGTTACTGAGCAGGATGTCATGGAGAATTATCATTTGCGCGGACCACAGGCGCTGGACGGGCCCCGAAACAAGCGCACCCATGTCTCTCTACATGAGCAGAGAGGGGGAAACAACAGCCCAGATTGAGAGTTAATGAGGTCTTTGAAGGGAAGAAGAAAGGGAGGCTTTAATTACTTTTTTTTTTTCCCTTTCTTTTTTACACACTAACACATTTTTGGCGAGATTGAGAAGTCGAAAATCTCCTGTGTGAAGCTTTCAACTAATGTTTCTTTGTCCTTTCCCTGTAGGTTTGACCTTCAAGGCGTCACTTTGAGGGAGATCTAAACGTCAGCAGGTAAGCACTTTAGAACCGTCCGGTTCAGGTGTGCTGAGAAGATGCTTCAAAACAAGAAAAATGAAAATAATTGCAGCTATCCACGGGATTTTGTCGACCCCGTGGTTTCTGCTGCGAAATATTCTCATTGCCGTCCATTTTGGGGAAAGAGATGATTCTAAAATTTCTCTCGGTTGGTCTTTCCAAAGTCAATGCAGCTAGCAGGTGATTCGCAAGTTTGGCTAAGGGCAAATGGCGGAAAGTAGCATGTAGAATTCAAACCGTTTATCAAGCAAAGATGTTGTTACTAATTATTTTCATGTCAAACAGAATGTCCTATCGATAAGGTAGCAGCAACCGTACCACCGTAATAACATCTTTCTACTTTTTGTGTTTAAACGCAAAAAAACCCTGTTGCTGGCCTTTTCCCCAGAGCTCAACATTTGGTCAATTTCTCTGGTTTTTCTACAATTATTGAGTGTGTGAAGTTGATTGCAGATGCCAGTGTTTTTTTTTGTTTTTTGCAAACTAAAACAAGTTCATCTGTTATTTCTTTCACTGTCTCCTAACTCCACTTGATGTCCATGAGCTGGTACACAAGAAGCAAAGAAAATGTTTCCTATTTATATTTGATTAACCAGTTTCGTTGCTAAACTTTCCTGAAAAAAGATCACTTTAAAATTGTATGAAGATTGTTAAAAATATATCTGCCTAATAGTCAGCAGTGGAAGGATGCAACATTATTTACTGGTAAACTATTGATTTATCCTCCAATGGAAGTTTGAACTCCCCCGTGGAAAGAATAATGTTCATGAAGGAGAAACACTGTCGCCTACTTTCGGCCAGATTGACGAGGCCAACTGTTCTGTTATCGCATGAATTGAAACCAACAAATCCCTTTGATTCCTGTGAGGGTTTCCTGGATGTTTTGTGTCAGGGAACACAAACCAGCACATATTTTTACATCTAGAAAACCATCCGGCACTAATTCGTGTTGTAAAAGTCCTTTGAGTTTGGGGTAAAAACCGTCAAAGTTCAGCGGGTGTGAGCACTTTTTCAAGGCATTGTTTCTGTTGCCTTTGAGTCGTAATTTACCAGAGAACTTTATCCATTTAAAAGCCTCTGCCTTGCATTAACACGACGCTGCTGACTGAAGAGTAAGTGCTGCATGCTCTTGTGTTTGATGTGCCACAGAATGATCGAGGAAGGCAGCAAACGAGGCAAGGCCATGGTCGAGAAGAGACAGCTCTTCATGGAAATGAGTGAGTGCAGTCAACTCAGAGAAGTCTCTTTTCTCTATTCATCGTCAGCTCGTGCATCACTGTTTGACCAGCTTGCTCTCTTACATGCAGTAACCGTGTTTAAATGTGCTTGGCGTTTAGCCTGTTTGTGTTTGGAAAGGTGTTATACCATTTGGGACTAAGATGATTAATCCATTAACCGTTAACTGGAGTACGCGGACTCAAAAAGAGACGATCTGCTGAGAGAGCTACAGAGCAAGAATTAAGGCAATACTGCACAAAAAATATGCACATTTTGCAGTTTAGATAAAAAAAAAACAAAAAAACTTTCTTTTACTGTAAATATATTCTATCGAGAACAACTCAAGTCGCCGTTTTAGCTTCACCTGGTGCAAATTTTGTAAATAAAGTCTCCTTTTAAGCAACTTTTTCTATCTAGTTATTAATTGTTTAATCCCCAAAAAATAATCGACAGGTCAGCCCTGCTCTGTGTTGATGCAAAGTCGAGCAGAAAGGGCTGAGCTTTCCAAACGTTGATGTTAGAAGCATTGTTTGCAGATTTCAGCTACAGATGCTAATGGAATGCTAAGTTGTTGCATTTTAGCAGATAAAATGTTTATTTTCTTACTTAAAAGGGGAAGTGAAGGGTTTATTTGCATCTTTTCATGTATTTCTAATATAGTATAAAAAAAGACAAAGAGAACCTTAAGATTGTTTTTTATCAAACTAATCGATTTATTATAAGAATAATGGGTAAATTAACCAATAGCTAACATAATCATTAATTGACCTTTTATAATGACTTATAAGGCAACTATTGGAGTGTTTATTTGCTGATGCAGAATTAGCTGGCAAGACGCTAATCACACTTTATCTATTAGCCCTTTAAATATGACGCTAAGGCTCCTTATTAATTGGTTAGATTGTTAACAGCCTTGTTATTAACTACTTTGTTACCTATTTACTAATGATTTATAATGGGGTCTTATTGTAAAGTGATATTAATATATATATTTTTCCATTATTGTTTTGTTTTTCAGGAGCACAAAACTTTGACGTTATCAGATTGTCAACTTATCGGACTGCCTGCAAACTCCGGTTTGTCCAAAAGCGATGCAACCGTAAGAGAACGCAGATTCTTGTTTTTTTTCTTCTTTCTGTCAAATTTCGTCTCTGAAGACTCTTGTGTGGTGATTACAGACATGAACACGCACTCAGCTGATCAGAGCGTGCGCCCCCGCTCTCTCCCCGCTTCTTTTCACAGTCCATCTGGTGGACGTCTGGAACATGATCGAGGCTTTCCGAGACAACGGGCTCAACACGCTGGACCACAACGCCGAGATCAGCGTGTCGCGGCTGGAGACGATTCTGTCTTCCATCTACTACCAGCTCAACAAGCGGCTGCCCACCACCCACCAGATCAACGTGGAGCAGTCCATCGGCCTGCTGCTGAACTTCATGGTGGCCACCTATGACAGGTTGGAAACATGCGGTCCGCACACAAACTAAAGTACTGTAGCAGCGAATGAGCAGAGAACATACATTATAGTAATGTCACAATGCAATGTCGGCCGCATTTATTTGGCATCGCTTGTAAAGATTAGTAGACACCCTTAAAATAAATTCATTGTTACCACAGTAGCATAACCACACACTAAACATTTTAGAAAAATCCAACCTTAATTTAAGATCAAATATTCAATCACTGGCACAGTTTTTGCTGCCTCATGTAAACCCCTTGAAATAAGTAGAACTCAGGTTTTTATATACACAGCTCTGGAAAAAATTAAGAAAATGATCAGTCTGTCAAATTCTGCTTTTAATAGGTATATGTTTGAGGAAAAAGAACATTGTTCCTTTATTCTATGAACTACCGAAATTCTAAGCAAAAATTTGGTATTTATTTGTGCAGTGCTTTCAAACCTCAACTAATGCAAATAATACAACAAGTTCCTAATCATTTAGAAACAACAATACTAATGTTTTAACTCGGGAAGACTTCAGAAATCTATATTTGGTGGAATAACCACGAGGTTTTCAATCGGGGTTCAGTACAGTTGTCTCTTAATTTTTTCCAGAGCTGTATATATTTAACTTTTTTTTTTTTAAAGTTACTAGTAACTTCAACAATAGTGAAGTCAGTGGTTACAGGAAGCCCAAACAGCCCTATAGGGATGATTTGAGGGTACGAATCGGGTTGCTCTTTGCCAGCCACTCATTTAATTTCCCTTTGAGATCAGTAAAGTTTTCTTGAATTTGAATAACGGAGGAAACATAAATTCTTCACAGCTCATTATTTACATCAAAGATTAGTGTCACCAAGTCTCTTTGGCAACTATATGATACTATTAGCATGTCAATGTTAGCATGCTAACATGTTAGCTAAACTGTACTGGGAGTGCAACTAGAAGTGGGTGCACCTCATGCCCAATGTGAAGTAATTTGGAGGATCTGTGATGCCACAGAAATAATGTGCTAAATAATGTGCTACCAAAAACAAAACAAATGCAATCACTGGGATTTTCAGATAGATAAGGGTCCACATATGACCATATCAACACAGACATTACACAAAATCAACTCTCTTTCATGACTATCTTTGCCTCCAGATCTTAATCCTGTAAAAAAAAAAAAAGAAACAAAATGTGTAATCCTGAATTAAAAGAGAGCTCAAAAGATGACCCTGGACTTTGGGACAACTTTTTAGATCTGTCTTTACTTCCAAAAAACAACAACATTTGTCTAGGATTGTAAAGCCAACTTAGCCCTTGGAAAAAAGAAATTAAAAATCCTTTTTATTTAGCGGTTAAAAGCACAACAACCTTTGAAGATTGCAATCCTGCCCTTATTTCAGAAACCTAGATGAACCCTTAAGAAAAATAAAATAATTAAGGATGATTCAGTCAGCTAAATTAACCCCCAGTCATATTTACATACATTTCTGTTATCAGCGTGTTTGAAGGCACAGCAAACGCATTTATCTTTGGGTAATAACGT
Organism: Girardinus metallicus; assembly: GCA_903067095.1. Lineage (NCBI taxonomy): Eukaryota > Metazoa > Chordata > Actinopteri > Cyprinodontiformes > Poeciliidae > Girardinus > Girardinus metallicus. The sequence goes on along the minus strand of CAEGAE010031882.1, from coordinate 32,391 downwards.
TCTCTATCACGAGATAAACGTGTGCTCCTGATTGGCTGCTTGCCCTGTCCATTCCTGGACCCATTTAGTTGGTTTACTTATATCTGTGAAGCCATTCTAGTCCTGCTCCATTATTAATTACGCTGCTGCGTATCTGGGAAACTTTGAGTTAATGGCTGCGATTACAGGAAGCAGCTTTGTTATCCGTCCCTTATGTCCAATCCGAGTTTGGCAGGAGCACTATCGCGCTCCGTGGTACCTCAGGACCGAAGAGAAAACAAACAAGCTGAAGTAAAACAGCTGAGCATTAAGAATGATGGCAACTTAATTACACAATCCTTTCATATCCCCAAACTAATCCAAGCTAAGTTTTTTTTGTCTCTTTTAGATGCTTCAGATCGTCAATCAGACTTTAATAGCAGACATAATTGAACTAAATATACCCAAAAGGAAGTGTGCAAATAACTATCTCCTTTATTAAGACTTTATGTGAAGAAATAATTGCCCACCTTTGACCTTCCAAAGTCCTGGATTAATTGTGATTCAGTTTTACCAGACACATGCAGCCCTGATTACTGCCACACTTGTAGAGTCGGGAATCGAAGACGGCTTCAACATCTCGAAAAGCGAAACTTGCCTCGATCAAGAACAGATAAACGCATAAAAGTTATTGACTTTCTTTAGTCTGGAAAGGATTACAAAGCCATTTCTGAGGCCTTGAGGCTCGAGTGAGTCAAAGTGTGAGTCATTGTCCACAAATGGAGAAAACATGGAAGAGCGGTGAACCTTCCCAGCATTGATTGCTACTCAAAGAGTACATCCATGACAAAAGAGTGACCACAAAAAAAAGACAACCCCCCTCCACCCCCCCACAATATAAAGTAGTGCAGGGCTCGCTTGCTTCAGTTATGGTCACTGTTTATGATTCAACGATTTAAAAATGACTGGGAGAGTTATGTGGACAAAATCAGTACTGATTTATAACCTGAAAAGCCTCTCTCACGTTCACATGAAAATATCTTGATGATCCTCAAGACCGTTTGAACAATATTCTGTAGACTGACATGACATAAGTGAAACTCTTCGGAAGGTGTGCGAACCATTACATCTGGTTTACGGTGTACAGAAAGAGAACATCGTGCCAGAAGTTAAACACGGCGGTGGTAGAGTGATGGTCTGGGGCTGCTTTGACGCTCCAGGAATTTTCTGTAAATGATGAAATCATTAATTCTGCTCTCTACCAGAAAAATCCTGGAGGAGAGCGTGCGACAAGCTGGTTTTGACTTTAATAAACTCAAACACGTTCGATTTATGCAGCAGAACAATGATCCTCGGCACGGCATCTTGAAGTTTTAAGCGGGGCTTAGTCAAAGCCTAAACTTAAATCCAACAGAGAAGGGTCACAAATCAGTAATTGTGTTCATTTGGTGCTTTCTCCCTTAATGAAATTCTCATTTGAAGCTGCGTTTTATGTTCATTCAGGTTATCTTTATTTTTGTTTGATGATCTTAGACATTAAATTTGACGCTAAAGTAAAAACAGACAAAAATCTTTTGTGAAGAAAATTCTTTTTCACTACACTGTATACCTTTTAGGCTTCACTTCTTCATATTTTTAAATCAATTTAAAAGATGAATAGAACTGCTATTGATTTTTTTTCCCCTTCCCGTTCAATTTTTGGTTATTTGCACCACAAAACTTGATGTCGACGTCACTATTTCTAATTATTTTGAGTATCAGTTTGATTTGTTGTACTGGTAATGTGCTAAAACACATTTTTTCCTTAAACAAAGAAGTTGTAGCGATCAAGCATCAACAATTTTTAATGATAATGTATCTCTTTTCTTTTCTTTTCCTCCCTAACATGCAGTGAAAGTCATGGGAAGCTGACCGTTTTCTCAATGAAAGCCATGCTGGCGACGATGTGCGGAGGGAAGATTGTGGACAAGCTGCGCTGTGGGTACAATTTTCACTGACTTAATCGTTTAATGTCTGAGGACTTAGAAATTATTGTAATTTAAGCTTTAGGCATCTTCCTTCCCAACCTGTCCTCATGCAGTTTCTTAATTTAAACACAGAGGGGCGCTGTTGAAGCACATACCCTTCATATATTAGTTGAATGAATTGTGCATGTATTCAGGTGAAATTATGCAAAAGAGATCATGCAGCGTATTATTTTTCCCCCTTTCTTTTCTAACAATAAAGCCAAACAATCGCATGTCCCGCAGACGTTTTTTCACAGATCTCAGACTCGAGCGGAGTCATGGTGTTCGCAAAGTTCGATCAGTTCCTCCGGGAGGTGCTGAAGCTCCCCACAGCGGTATTCGAGGGCCCGTCGTTCGGCTACACGGAGCATTCAGTGCGGATGTGCTTCCCTCAGCAGGTAGGGCGAGGATAACCAAAAGCTTTATTTCTATTTATTTATTTTCACCTCTTTGTGTTTGGGGGGGGGGAATTCTTTAATTCACGTGCGCCTGTTTCTCTCTAGAAGAAGATTATGTTGAACACATTTCTGGATGTGTTGATGGCAGATCCTCCTCCTCAGTGTCTTGTATGGTTGCCACTCATGCACCGCCTCGCTAATGTTGAAAACGGTAAGTTGCTACGGTTACCCGGGGAACGCCGACAGACACAGAAAGTTGCACACCTGCTTGCGTGTGGAAAAAGAAATAAAAAATGTGGGAACTATAAAGCATAACAATTATGTACAAGCTGAAACAAATTTCACAGAGGAATGAAAGGCCGCAGTGTGTTTTTAGACTTTGAAGAAAATAAAAACATCCCCACAACTTGGTGGCAGACATTTTTCCTAGTAGTTTTTAACTCAATATTAAGGAGTTATGGATTTAAAACAAGGGTATACCTTGCTGAAAAGTTACTTGTTATTTCAAGTGTACTAAAAACTAGACCAAAAGTACTTGGTAAGATTTTTGCAGCATAAAATTGTTTCCCCAACATTTACCCTTCTACTTTCTAAGCATTAATTCACACCATCTGCTTTGATCTGCCTTGTTGCCAGCCTGTTTTGCTTTCCAGTTTTTTGCTTGTTCGAAGTAACAACTTAAATGAAAACACACAATATTTCCATTATTTGTCAAATATTATGAGATATTTCAACAGGAACGACTGGAAAGGTGGACGGATTCTCACACACCAATGCATAGAAATAAATGTAAAAAAAAAAAAAAAAAGATGTAATGACCCAATTTGTTGTTGTGTTTCTTTGAGCAGTCTTCCATCCGGTGGAATGTTCTTATTGCCGGAGCGAGAGCATGATGGGCTTTCGGTACCGGTGCCAACAGTGCCACGGCTACCAGCTTTGTCAGAGCTGCTTCTGGCGGGGCCACGCCAACGGCCCCCATAGCAACCAACACCAAATGAAGGAGCACTCGTCCTGGGTAAGGAAACGATCTGTGATCCCTCCCAGGTTTGCATTATGGTTCTGCCGTCTCTGCGCAAATTAAAAGTCAGTACCTCTCGAAGACTGACGAGTGATTTTATGACAGAACAGCTGTCTGCATGCGGTTAATGGTCTTTCAAAACAATCTAAGGGCGGGGCGGCGGAGGCGAGGGGTTTATGAGGTTTAGTTATTTTGAAAATGAAACTGTATTGATTGCGTTACCGCCTTCCCTCGAAGCTCAATCATGATGTCATAAATTGAAAGCAGGGAAGGGATATTACCCTGTATCCCAAATCCATTTCCAATTCTACAGGAAAGAATAACAGCTCGTATAGCTTCGGGACTGGAACGACATGATTGAAAGCATTAGACACGAAATACAAGTCTGAAATGCCAAAACGATTTTTTTTTTGCCACTTATTGCAGGATACGTAGATGCATCTGTACTGGATGTGGCCCTGAGAAGAGAAAAAGTCTTGATTTAAATGAGTCTGAAGCACCTAAGTTGCATTTAGGTTCCACCTCTCCGACACTGGCAGGTTTTCTACTGTAGCAGAGTCGCAGAATGCATCATTTTCTATAAAAATAAATATTTATGGCAAAATCCAATCATGCTTTTATTCCTAAAAGCCTCAAGGTGCTCCGTGTACACGATACCGTTTTTATTTTTATCATCGAGTCAAACCAAAATATTATTGTAAAATTGACTTTGAAGGCATTTTCATTCAGACTGAACATTTCACTTCCAGAAAGTTTAGTATTTTAATTAAATGCCTTATAAGGCAGAAATAGAGTTACGAGATAAAGAAAATAACCCGATTTCAAAAGAGGAGTTTTTATGTCTCCAGATTTGATGGATATCGGTAAAAAGTTTGAATGAATCGTAGCCACAGGTGTGAAACAACACACACTACAGATTCCACCAGCTCATAGAAATAAAAAGATTAAAAGTTCTATTTAAAAAAACTAATAAATCAAGATGTGTGCAACATGCATCAAAAATTACAACTAAAAAGATGGGGATTATTTTTCCCAATATTTGTGGGAAAAAAGTGACACTTTATTGCAGTTCTGACTTACTTCTGTTTCCATGACAGAAAACATTTGACCCGAGTCAGTCAGTCAGGCAACTATACAAAAACTAAGTAGAAGGTGTACGTAAACTTCAGAAATTAAAGGAAGTTAGAAAGAAAAAGAATCTGTATATAATCTGTATATTTCATTATTGTGACATTTGACAAATGGAATTTTTTTTGTTCCAGTGAAAGTAGAAAAGGTTCAGTTTGATTTCACATCAGACCATGAGAAAACAAAGTGTACTTCCTGTAGTGTACGATAGAAAGAATGATAAAGTTTGAGGGGTTAAATACTTTTGTAAACATACTTGGATGTATAAAGTGTATGTGTGTTTATGTTTACAGATTTAACAGCAGGAGATACAGAAACGTACAGTTAGTGACGAACAGCTCACTAAATTAGCTTCCAGAGTTCCTCATCAATACTGCAAAAACACAAAATCTTACCAAGTAATCTTGATCTGGTTTCTAGTTCAAACATCTTAGTAAATGTAAAATAACAAAAACTTACAAGTAACTTCAGCAAGATATGGGAGGAGCTTGTTTTTAGTCAACAATTCCCCAATTATTCGTGAAAAAGTACATGTTCCACTGGCAGATTATTTCACTTATGACAAAGGAAAAACATCTTGTTATAAGTGAATTAATTTGCCTACGGAACATGTACATCAATATTAAGGAGTTATTGACTAAAAACAAACTCCTGAAAAGTTACTTGTAAGTTAGTTTTAATCTAGGAACCAGATTAAAATTACTTGGTAAGTTTTTTATGTTTGAGTGTTTGAGAGAGTAGACATACGTAGTTACGTAGATGATTTCTGAAACAGCTTAAGTTTGAGCGTACAGCACCAAAATCAATCGATCAGGCGAGAGGTGACACTGTTTTTCCTGCCCGCTATCACAGAAGTCTCCGGCCAAAAAGCTGAGCCACGCGATCAGTAAATCTCTGGGCTGCGTCCCCATCGGAGAGCCGCCGCACCCCGTGTTCCCCGAGCAGGCCGAGAGACCTCAGGAGCTCACCCATACTGTGTAAGTGCTGCTCCCAACGCATTACTTTCTGCTGTGTCGATGAACGGCACAGGAGGAATCAATGTGCTTATGACACGGAACCCGTTTCCATCGTGTGACATTTTCCATCGTTTCATACGACTTATGGCACCTCGACTCACTAAGATATCCAGTCCCGGGAACATGTGAGATGCTACGCAGCTCAGTCACCTTCATCAGTCTGTTGGCAATGAGACCAGGACGGTGCCATCAATCTCACATTCCAGACTTTGAGGCTCCTGGAAGCCGTCATAGGAAATGCATTATTTTCTGCTGCTGTCTTAAACTCTGCACACTCATCTGCATCGCGACTGAGAAATCAGAGAGTTTCCGTAGTCGGTCGCACTGCTGCTGGGACTCTTCCACGTAGCGCACACCGCTGAGTTCCCCGTCATATTTTCTTTCTGCGTTGTTTCTCTGCGACTCTTTTGCTTCCCACATAAAAAAATTAAAGCAGGGCTGCGACTATCGATTCGTAATCGAGTAGTCTGCTGATTATTCTGACGGTTAATCGATTAATCGGACATAAAAAATACCTGTAAGATTCTGTGGACTTTTCATTTAGGACTTTTTTTTTTATACATTAGAAATGCATAAAAGATGCAAAAGAAACAAATGTATTCATTTTTGTTTTAAACAAGAAAATAAAAAAAATGTTATTGCCTAAAATCTAATAAGACAGCATTTCTTTAGCGACATGATTCATCATTTTTATCTGCAGCTAAAAAAACATTTCTAACATCAACATGTGAAAAATTCAGCCCTTTCTGCTCAACTTAGCATCAATACATGGTAGGCCTGATCTGTTGATTATTTTTTGGATTAACTGAGCAATAAAGCAAAAGGTACTAATAGGAGATTTCTTTACAGAATTTGAACTAGATGAAGCTACAATTGCATCACCTGAGGAGTTCTAGGTAGAATATATTTACAGACAAAGGTTTTTTTTTTTTCTTAAGTACAATATAGGTATGCATATTTGCACATTTTTGGGTTAATTACTGCACTGAGTATGTTGTTCTTTCAGCAATTTGTCTCTTTTTAGAGTTTCTGTTCTCCAGTTAACGATTAATCGGTTACTAAATTAGTTGATTCATTCATTTCAACGATCGATTCATCACGATTAACCCAATTAACCGTTTCAGCCCTGAATTTAAGATTACAACTTTAAAGACGTGACAAATGGGTTTACTAAGGCCAGGCACAAACTGGAAACAGCTCAACTTTCTGACTTTTCAACATTTCCCATCGCTTTTTGCCGTAACAGGAACCTCCTTCACACGCCACGCACGACTATCAATCTAAGCCGTCTTTTTATGCGTCTGCTGCAGGCAAGTGTCAGTGAGTAATTGATAGAGAGTTGCGTTTTAGCAGGAGAGCGTAGCTCAGTAAACAGCCAGAACGATACATTCCTTTCTGTTTTCCTGTTTTCCATCATGATGGATACCATCATCTCCAAATGAGTTCTCACTCCCAGGCTCCTCCCACTGGCAGGAAGGTTTTTTTTAATTTTTTTTCTGCACTCTGTTTGAAATGTATGCATTCAAGATGGATATGACATTTGCATACATTTACAATTCATCACGTAGTGGAGAATAAACTGTCGACCCGAGTGTTTTTTGTACATAGAGACGAGGCGATTGGATTAGGTTGTGCCATGTAGGCTGTGTAGCATGAAATTACATCACACAAGAAGATTAATAGCGATAAAAGGAAATACGATTTGCGGCCGAGACTATGTCGGATTAAATCTTTCCAGTGCCCTCAGCACACATTTATCTATTCTGTTCCCTGTTATTGTTCTATTCTCGTTTTTTTATGATGTTTGTTTTTTACAAGATGCGCCCTAAAAGAGTAAATCCTGCTAATTCTCCATGCGACCTGTACCCCGCCTCTTGCCCAAAACGTTCGCTGAAGATAGGCACCGATCCCCACTGGGGACAAGGGTGTTAGAAAATGGATGGATGGACCCTGCGTACACTTTGCAGTTTCTGTGTAAGGGTTTTTTAATTCAGACGGAAATTTCAGGAACTCTCAGCTGTTTTGTTTTTCTTGAAAGGACAAAGTGCGTTCTCATGCACTTGTAGATGACGTTTTAGCTTTATTTTATTTTTTTATATATATATATATGTATATATATATAAGGAGCGAGTGGGTGTTTACGGACTTTTAGAAAAATGGATGTGACAGTTGCCCCTTGTTACTTGTTTCTTGATCTTTTTGCCTCTGTAGCTAGATCTCTCGCAAGGAGCGGTGGGAAAAGAAGCTCTGCTTTTCTTTGGGTTATAAATAAAATATTGTTGACTGCAAGAAAATGTATATTTGCATATGTACCCGAGGATGAATGAATCAGCCATGCAGCCAAAGAAAATGTGTTGTTAGTCTCTTTGAAAATTTTATTTTATTTTACAAGCTAGCATAATTTCATGAGTCCTCATACGTGAAACGCTGTCACATCCTTTTAGCCTTCTCCTTGAAAACGTTTTCTTTGTATCTATCACAAGACCCTATAAAAAATATAAATAATTTAGTAATAACCAACCTGACACAAAACTGACAATAAAATCAGCAACTAATGTGCTGAAATGTGTGGAAGTGGTCCAGTCAATACATGTGTTTTTTGTTCAGCTTTCAACTTTTTGTTGATATTCTTAAAAAAAAAAAAATACATCGAAAAAACATAGAGAAGGTCATTTGGGGTGAATCAAGAACACAATGCGGTTCCCATTGTGTTTGGTACGGGTGACATTATGCATTAAACTCACGTAGTGAGAGAGTGGTGGTGTGTGGAGCAGCGTAGTCACGGCAGTGGTTGCTAATCTAGCAACGTGCGGCTCAGGTACACCGGCTTCGTATTGCTGATCTGAGAACTACAAAGGAGCGGCTACGCTGCAACCTAATTGTGCGCTCACCAGGAGGCCCTCAAAGTAATTTAAAATTACTTTCTTGGTGGCAAAAGCGACATTACACTGCTCTGCCTGCAACCAAAAAGTACTTAACCAAGCAGCTGAGACAAAAACATCATGAGCTACATGCTAATAAATACAGCACCACGATCGAGGGAGAACGTTTAGTTATTGGCAGCTGATGCCTCCATCCAGGAAGGTATAACACTCTAACAGAACACAGGAGCAGATGTAGCATCTCTGGAGAGAACAAAACCTGAGGAAAAAGACATAAAGATAACGTCTTAAATAACAGCAGATGATGCGAGCTGGAGAATAGTAGAAGAAGAAAGTAGCGGAGTGAGGAAAAGTGATCAGGTTGTCCTCCGGTAGCAAAGTTTTGGGTCATCTGCAGGCTTTTGTCTACATTTTGTGGGCTTCCTGATAGTCATTCAGTCTTGAAATAACAAATGCGAGGACTGGTTTTTCCCCTGTTGTATCCTGGAGGGGAAAGAGAGAGATAGCTGACACAGATGAGCATTTTAAAGAATTAGTGGGTGAATGGATAAGTAATCTCCATATCATTCATGACTCGTTGGTCTTTTTCCTCCTACCTCATTTTCTGAATTGTACTGATCCCAATAAGAGTAACAGTAGCCTGAGACGTGAACTCTAAAACTACCCCCATTCTTTGCCAAGTTGAATAAACATTGTCTTCGATGAGCTGTCATTTCAAATTATAAGTCCCCATCATATCTCAGGTGTGTGTGTGTGTGTGTGTGAGCGCTGACAAAGCCTGTGTCAGAACGCATGGCAGAATCAGGCTATAGCGTCAGGTTTGATCAGGCCACCCAAATCGAACGGACACACGCTCCCCTGCTGTCCAAACCCTCACAACGCCCTCTGACAAAGTGCTGCTGTTCTTGTGCTATTTTGAAATATTTACCGACGTGTGGAGCGACATCTAACCGAGAACGGAGCTGTGAATTTTTCTCCTCTCTCAAAGTGTCAGGTAGATTCTTGGGGATTTGTTGTTTAGAAGAGGATGTATCGGTTTGGGAACCACCGTTTGTCTGAAAAGCTTCCTCTCACAGACAGAGCTAGCTCCGCTTCTGTCAAAGTGACTTACACAGGCATTGTCTGTACTTTGCATTCAAAGTTAATACATGCTCTAGTGTCAAATCGTGCACCACATTCAATATTCAGAAAGTAAATTTCTCTTCACTATAAATTTAGAAATTCATACAATCTTTAAAGCTTTACAATTTGAAGTTATCTCCTGGCCAATGCAAAAATACATCTGCGTCATTGAAGCCGAGATATGAGGCGTGTAATTGGTCATCCTGAGACCTTCAGGATTAACTTTCATAATGGTGGTCTTGAAATTTTGGAGGCTGACTCTAACGGCAAGTCGTTTCAAGGTCTCTGGTGTCTTGAAACAACTTGAATCACAAATTCATCAACTGTTTTTATGACTGCTGTTTTATCAACCACTGAAATTTCATCATATTTGCATTGAACAATCATTTACAAAGACTCAAATTACTAATTAGATCTGGAATGGATGTTATCAGTAACAATTAGGGCTGGTCAATAAATCAATAACAATGTGTAATGCGATAGACACATATGGTAATATCGATAGATAATACGGCTGATAGAATTTTCAGTCATTTCACTGAACTCAGATCCAGAACCGCACAGCATTCTGGGAGATGTAGGCAGAGGAAAAGCTTTAGCTACTCTACCTCTCATGGCCAGCTGAGCAAGCTGTGTGGCATCAGCTGACTCACTCTTTGGTTACCTAGCAACAACCTGTTTAAGGTTTTGTCACAGTGCCTCACAACTACTTACAACTGAAAACCACCGACGTGAAGCGAAAACTGTGACTAAAACAAGAAACGCCACTTCACTAGTTTGGAAGTATTTCAGATATTTAAAATTAAAAACCTACTCAATAATTATCGATATCGACCGATATGAAACGATTAAATCGTGGTAGGTTTTTCAGCCATATCGTCCAGCTTTAGTGACAATAACTCCCATCCTTAGCACTCTGCCATTCTTCTGCTACTTTCCTTTAACATATCATTTATTTTTGTAGCCTTTTGCCTCATGTCCTGCTCTTAAGTGAATCACACATCATTCTCGCTGCCACACATGAATCTGCACAGTTATGGTGACCTAATTCTGTAGCAGTGGTTGTTGATGCGTCACACGTCAGAGCTATCCTACCTGTTTTCATGATCCCGTCCCTTTGATTGGGTCTCATAAAGTGGGGATCACTCACTGTGTCCTGAGTGTGTGATAACTTTGACATCAGTTGCTTGATGGTACTTGGATTGACGGTGGCAGGATGTGATCAACTGTTTTCCTTCAGCCTTAGGTGGAAATATTTGACTTTAATGCAGCAGATAATTTGAGTAACATAAGGAGCTGGTGCTCTGACTTCTTTCAAGGCTCCTGTGACAGACAACAGAGTCACTTTAGTGGTGAACCTAGATTGTTTTATGTCAAGGAGGTTGGCTGTGATCTGTGATCTGTTCAAAGACCACCCCTCCACTGGTTTTGGATGAAAACAGGAGAGGCTGGTCGATAGTTCTCCATGGGTCTGAAGGAGAATATAATAGTCCAAGCATGTTTGAGTCATGTGGGAAATGTGCCTAATGTCAGTGAAGCGTTAATTACACGTGAGACTGCTGCAGTTAGTAGGCGCTATTGACTGGAGTAGATTAGTAGGAACAAGGTCCAATGGACATGTAGTATGATTACATGTGAGACGTTTATTCACACTTTCCTCAGTCAGAGGGCTAAATGAATAAAATGATGCAGCAGGACTTCTGCTTGCTGAGTTAAAGACACTTTTGATTAGGGAAGGTTTGGGCATGGTTAGTTTGGTAAACTCTTTTCTTGTATCTGAATCTGTGAGTGGCAGAGGGTTAAGTAGACTTTTTAAGTTCTAAGAAAATAGTTCTTGGGTGTTAGTACTGTAACTCTTTGCTTCACTGACACTGAAAGAGAATGATGACAACATAGCCTAGAAGCTTGTTAAATCTGCAGGATTTTTTTGATTTGCAACATTTCCTACTTGCAACTCGGATGTTGTTGCACAGTGTCCGGAGGGTGTCATTGAGCCAACAGTGGGACTGTTGGCTCAATGACAAGGCGCAAGAGGTCAAGGCGCTTTGGCATCAGCAACATTGAGGGAGGAGAATGTGCTAGAGGTTGAAAGAGCAGGGGGTCAAAGCAGGATCTTCCCATGAGACCCCCTCAGAAATCCATAAAATAGTCATCAGAAAAGTGCATGGAGGGCCTGGATGGCACAGTTTCTTGTGAAAATGAGATTTAGCTCTTTGGTAACTTTGCGAGTTGGAAGACTGTGGACCAGTTGTAGCTCAAACAAGTGAAGTGATGGTTGAAAATTCACATCAACAGGAACAAGGGACAGAAGAGAGCAAAGTGTCTGAAAGTCATGGAATAATCCTGGTGGGTGATATACGGCATACGATAAACAATTTTGACCTGTGCAAGATGGGATGCTGGTCCCAATTGACGTATTCAGTTATGGGTATCAGTTGGTCATATTTCCATTTGTTGGAAATTAGCAGGTCCATTACACCAGCTTGCCCAAATGTACTAGAAGGATGGGAGAATGTGTGGTTCGTCACAAGTTTGGTGGAAATATGCCAAAACATTGTGCTGCTGAGTTTTGTGAGGACTTTAAAGAATAGTATACATTAACCAGTTAGTCATATTTCCAGATGACAAAGCACCACCCTTCCCCTTCTAGTGTTTTCGATGTCAATGCTCAGGGCGAAGGGGCAAGAAGGCACTGAGCTGCACTTCCAGGAAAAAAAATAGCTTTCATTCCATGCTCTTAATTGCCTTGGCTAATGGCTCTTTTATTCAGGAAATTTGTTTCCTATTACTTCATTCAACCTTGTCATGATAAATGAGTAATGGCAACATTCATTCTAAATGAATGAATATTGCCATTTCCATCAATACCAACGCTGCTTCAGAAGCCATATTATGCTGTTTGTTTATATTAGCCTCCATTGGTGAAAATGATTAAGATATTAACTACATCACAAAACATAAAGACACAACAGAAAAGGATTTTCCTACAAAACATTTACAAAATTGTCATCTCATTTCCACATAATAAATGACAACAAACCACATAACATAGCAATCTGGCGTTCAGTTAGCTCAGTCTGCTGGTTGTTGTGGCTTCCATGTCTTACGTATCACTGGAAGCCATTTTGCTGCTCTGTTTACAGCTTAGATGTAAATCTTATAACTAGCCAAAAGTGCACGAAGCAATGAAAAGATGTGGATTGTGGTTTTGAAAGACCTTAACAAAGTTCCAATGTTAGGCTATTTAATCAGTCAACAATGTCTGTAGCTCAGAGCACCCAAAAAAAAAACTTAACCTCCCACCGCTATCAAAGCTCTCCATTACAGATTAGATACTAACTCCTTCAAACCCTTTTGCAGAACCTCGCCTAAAATATTCTTCTGATCTAGCCCATTAGTTCCCCTTGTCTCGCTGTGCCACAAGAAATGAATATATTGTACTGTCTGTCATTCAGGAGAAACGGGCCTTAACGCATTGCAGGCTTTGATCTTTTTAATGCCTGGATGTTGACCTCTGAGACACTGGATAGAGGTCTGGGCTGGACGTCCTTAATCAACTTCATGCAGGTAATGAGCCACGGCTCCGTAGGCAATTATGCGAGTGATCTGAGCTACATTTTAGATTTGAATTATTTTAGATAAAAGTACTAAAACCCAAACAAAAAAATGAGTTTTTTTTTTTTTATTGAAACCTGTTGTTACACATGAGTTGCATTAATAGATTCAAAAAGGGGGCTGAAGATTATTTTTAGAAGTCTCGCGCTGAGGCGCTTTGATTTATGTAACTCGCTGAAGGTAAAGGGAGGAGTTAAGATATGTAAATGTAAATATACTCGCAACCATAGATGAGCACTCTGTGCACAGTTTTAAGCAAGACACATTTTGTATTTTTACTTTCTTACCTATTAGCATTTTGGCTAAACTAAAGCAAATGACATTTCCCCATTTTGCAGCGAGTCTGCATGTAGCGAGGCGAAAAGACAGAGTCAGAGCGGAGCCTCAGAGAGGGAAAATGAGCGTGAGTGAGGGAAAATCTACGTCGTCACAAAGTCATGTGACTGCCGAGTTTCCTTGGAGACAGCAGCAGTGTAGTACATTGAGATGCTCGCCTGCTCAGTTGAGGACAGATTAGGCATCTGGCGGCAGCAGCAGCAGCAGCAGCAGCAGCAGCAGCGGTTGGATGTGTTTTGCCACCGAGGCAGGTGCTCTCTCTCCCCGCAGAGGTAAGTCTCGGACCTTGTCCTTTGACTCCAGCTGGTTCTAAGGCGATTTGATTACCGATAAACCCTTTTTTATGTAACTGTTTCCCATAATGTTTGTTTTTTTTTGGGGGGGGGTTTCATGGAGGACAGAAATAGTATGTGCAAGGTTCAGAGCTCACACTTTTTCTTTTACTCCCCTGATGCAAAAATAGTGGAAAGTTGGAGCAAATGGCTTTGATGAAAGAGTAGAGCAGATGACTCGTGTGTTTTTCTAGTCTAATGTGAAATATCAAGTATTTAAACAGAAAATATTAAACAGAAAAGTGTCTGTGAGCAGATAACCCTGTTTAAATGTTTTTGTTTTTCATTTCTGTTTTGTTTTTAAAGTAGAATAATGAAAAAAAAAACCTGCATGATGCTATTAACTACAGTATTCTCATATATCTATAAATCCAGGGGTAGACGAGTCAGTACAGAGGAGTTCTCCACAATGCTCTGCCTTCTGTGTCATGACGAGAGATGTAAATAAAGCCAAACAGAATCGAAGTTAATAACTACAAGGTGCAGATTCTGAGGTTGCAAATCCAGAGATGTGCAGATCTCCGTGTGTTTGTGAGCGGTTGCTGTTTTCCGTGGGATGTTTTGATCCGTTAATGAGACTCTGTGCCCTGAGAGTTCGAGTCCTGGCGAGCCCCGACACAAATCCAGACACCATATGGGCCGCGTTGCTTTGTTTACTCTCTCACATTACCTCCCACAATGTCACCTTCCACCGTTTTATTGGTGGCGGATTTTTATTTATTCAGACTTGTGGTTTAATTAGAATCCTTGTTTGTTGTTGTTGTTCTTGCACTTGTTAATTAGAGTTGAGCTAATTGCCTAAAAACATCTAAATCAGCTGCAGGAAAGTTGATTATATCACAGCGGTTCCACCATGCTGCCCTTTTTCTTTTTGGTCACCACATTCTGTGGGTTTTAGTGATTCCTCTTCCTGCCTCCGCTCTTATGTTCTTACTTACAGCTGGATGACGCTGAAGTTAGAATAGCTTGATTTATGATTATTAATCAAAATGCAAATTGTTCTCCTCCCATTCCCGGTGTCAAGCAGCACAGACCTCTGCGGCGTAGCATTAAAAACCTCTAATCTTGTCTTGTTTTAGTCAGCCGAAAGCAGCGACCAACAACATGAACGACACAATGCTCATGTCCTCTGGTGCACGCACTCCTACCAAAAGGTAAGCTTTTTGAAGATACGACTGTAATCTCCCCCATAATTGACTATACAAGGACCAGAAATAAGGTACTCCAAAGTTTTGGAGAGTTTCAAAACTGATAAAACATTATGTTGTACCGTTCCTGTGATCCATTTACTGCAATGCCAGACCAGAATTTTCTTTCTCAGTATGAACATAAAGAACCCTAGCACCCGCTGTCCTAACCAGTAAACTAGCTAAAGAAGGCGTCCACACTTAGCCACGAGTGAGGGAAAATAAAAAAAAAATTCTGTTTATTTCCAGTCGCACACACACGCATACACACAAAAATATCAGTTCTGGCATTGAAAACATCACTCCTATTAAAATAACTACAGATATTACATCATAAATGACGAGCTATGAGGAACATATCTGTTAAGCTAGTGAGTTTAGGCTAATTAGCCACTAGCTATAACAGTGTTGCAAAGGCATACAATCACAAGAATTTGTTTTCTTGTGATATTATGTGATAGACCGACACAAAACAGCACATAATTGTAAATTCAATGGTAATGCTGAATGGTTTTCAACATTTTTTACAAAACAAAAGCTAAAAATGTAGGTCCAACACTTTGGACCTACATGCCCAAATATGTGGCAAAGAAAAAATAGTACTGCACATCATTCCAAACACATGTTGCCAAGATGGTACTGGCAGCATTATGCCATGGGGATGTTTGTTTCTTTTTTCACTTGTTTTAGAAAAAATTACTAATACCTAAACCTAAAGTAATACAGTTTTCAACTTTTTGTTTTCTTTTTTTTTTTTTTAACAAATATAGATATTTGTCCAAAATTGAACCTTTTGGGCCTATATTTTAAACGTGTGGCAAAAAACACAACATCCTCAGCATTATGCCATCAGGATGGCTGTTTTTTATTTCACTTTTATGTCGCTATGCAGTACATTATGTCCCAAAAAGTCTTAGTAAAATTACTCAAAGTTTGTGATTGTATTGTGAGAAAAAGTAAAAAGTTCAAGGGTTATTATGAATACCTCAGAGGCACTGTATCAACTTTGTATGAATGCTTTACTCTGTAAAGAACTGATCAGCAAAATTGTGTGGTAACATGCTCATGAAAGCAAGCAAGTAAAGTTTTGCTTAGTCTCATATCAAAATGCCAAAGTCAATATAATGTTTTTGCAGCAGTAGGAAAATTCAGCACTACGTCTTATTTTTCTGTTAAATTTCAGTGTCGATGATATCTAACCATAAATTTTTCTTTTCTTTTGTTTTGTTTTGTTTTACTCAGAGTTACTATAAAAATTATGGTCGCAGTTCTGTCCTCGAGACAACAAATTACCTCCATAAGTCGGCCAAACAAAATCCATATAAATCCTTTTCAATCGCTCCTAAATTGAGTCCGCGCTTAAAATAGACGACAGGTTGTCTCTGATCAGAATAAGAACGGCAAATCATACCCCTCTTTGCACGTATTTTTTGCCTCACAGCAGCGTGACCTTCCGGGTGTATTTTTAGTTAGAAAATATGCTCTGCTGTCACAGTGAATTTGCGATCACATCTACCTAACAGGATGACATGACAAAGAGATTATGATGGAGCTGGATGGAGCCTGGTCGCTCTAAGAGCCTCCTCTCATTTCGGTCCATCTTGTGTGAGAGCCTGGACTCTGGCATTGTTATTTACTCACAGCGGGTAACGAAGCTCTGTGGCTATGAAGCCGGCGACGGAGAAGAGCGCTCTCAGGGAGCTGCAACGTAAACGCGTCCGCTCCCTGCAGGTCTAGATTTTCCCCCGTCTCGTGTGTGCTGTATCGCTCCGGCAAATCTTTCCGGCAATTTGTGCTCCCGAGATCAGAGCGCTCAGAGACTCTGGAGCTCCTGCGGCGCGTTAGTCAAGACGACTTCGTCGGAAATCTGGGGGAGACCGTGAACGAAGGGGGTGTGGAAGTCTCAGGCAGAGTCATCAGCCTTCGCCAAGGACTTTGTCAGCTGAAGGGCAGCTGGCAATAAAAAAAGAATCCATCAATTTAAAATGTGTTGGGGGTTTTTTTCACGTAATCTTTAAAATCTAACCATCAAGCCAATCATTTATGACATTAACGTTTGATTGAGATGAACAGAAGTAAAGTAAAGATTATTTCTGACGGCGCGGTGCTAGTTTTAGGGACTCTTAACGACATCACGCATCCAAACCCATGGAGGTCAGCGGAGGGGTTCGTGTTGCAGCTCCAGTACAAGGAAAGGCGATACTCTCCCGAGGTTTCTCTCACTGTGGCGGTAGCGCAGAAGCCCGATAACCTTTGTCTTGACATTTTGCTCTGTGAGTCAGCGCCGCTGTGTGAAGATGACACTCGCAGAGGTCATTGTTGCCTCGGAGGGGTCAAAACAGCTGCACATCTGCCATTTGAAGGGCAAAAGTAGCGCATGAAATCACACCGTAAATATTGTATTGGTAATTACTTTGACCATTGGTTGTCTTGTAATTTTTATTCATTTGCTTGACTAATTTGAGTAATCTATAGTCTTATTGATCACTTCTGAAACCCTTAGCAGCTCCTAACATCTGTCATGCTGAGAAACTCCAGAAAAAAACAAACAAAAAAAACCCCACATTAGAGCAACTAACATCTAAAATGAGAAGCGTTTGATGAATTGAAGAGACGACATGAAGGATTTAGGGCGGACGGCAAAGTCAAGATGGCGGAAACTATGTCTTCTCCCAATTATCCCAGGGATTATAGTGTCCCAAGCAAACAGAAAAGGGATGACATTGAAGTGGCGATGAGAACGCAGCAGGAGTCCTGGGGAAGCAGCGTTACGGATTTTGCTGAGAGATGGGAACAAGAACACGCAATCCCCCTTGGAAGCCTTTTTCTGCACTCAGTCATGTTTCAACCACAAGCCTCGGCGCATTTTGTTGCGGTTTTACCACATGATTTTGAGTAGGAAGGAAAAATACATTTCTTTATATATGTTTTATTTAAAAAAAAGTGTGGCATGCATTTGCGTCAGTACTTTTAGGGAGTAACCTTTTGCTGCAACTACAGTAAAAGAATGACCTCTACCTTTAGAGACACTGAAATGTTTTGTAATTTCTTCTTTGAAAGGGAAATTATATTGAAAGTATAGATCAATAGGACTTTTCATGTTTTGCTACTTATTCACAATTGGACTCATGTCTGTACTTTCACTAGGACATATTTCCAGCCCAGGGAAATAATCTACCAACAGAACTAGCGCTTTTTTTTATTTATTTTTTTTAATCAATATTCCAGAATTATTAACTAAAAACAAGCACCTATATCTTGCTGAAAAAGCTACTTGTTAGTTAGTTTAGTCTAATTTAAAGTGTACTAAGATATTTGTACTAGAAACTACACCAAAAATACTTGGTGAGCTTTGGTGTTTTTGCAGTGTGGGGGGCAAGTTCGGTTCAGCCCGGTTGAGTTGTTTCCTGTCTTCCTAGTAAACATTAATCCACTGTTATGATTTCCCAGCAGTCTCTCGCCTGTTGTCACAAGAAAGGCCAGTGAGTCAAATGTGCTCCTGCTGAATAATGCAAAGCTCGTTGTCGCTCTGCTTCAGCTAAAGATCCCCCCGCCCCCTACAGCGGGACAGAGCCCCCCCTCCACCACCGTCGCTGTTCGTTGATCGTTTCCGATTTCATGTTTTAATCGGGTAAAAAACAAAGTGCCAGCAGGCTACAGACTCCATGCATGCTCTTAAAAAAATGACCCGCGCTCTGCCTCGACTCTCCATCACAGTCGGCTTCTGATATCGTATGCTCTGCTGACATGGCGGCCCCTTTCCGCCTCTCATCCCAGAGAAGCGCGCCCTCCAGGAGAACAATTTATTACGTGTTAAGTCATGCGGAAATGGGACAGCAGAGGAAAACATTTTGAAGCGATTTAACTTACCAATCACATGCAGTCGAATAAGTGTAAAACAGCTGTGTTGTTGCGATTTTTTATTTTTTTTATTTTTTAGTCCGAGTCATTATGAACGGGCATGTGTTGATACCGACACCGGTGCTTCAGTAAAGTTCATGCCATGCATCCAGTAGAGTACACAGCTACGTTCCGTCGATGCTAATGGTTAGCATTAGCACTGTGACTGCATCCGACTGTCCGAATTCTTTGGAATCCATTTTTTTATTTTATTTTTTATTTTTAATTGACAGCAGCTGCTACTTTGTCCAAATGGGAGTTTCTGCAAAATGAATTCATAACTCTCGCATATGTTCTTCCGTGAACTCAAGTCTTACTCCTGTAGCGTCTGTCGTTTAATGTTGCAGAACAAAACCACTTTCTTCTCCACCTTTGCCTTGACTTTTATGTTTTAGTAACTTTCAACAAAAACAAAAAACTATTTTTATCTATGACCTCTCGTCATTTCTTATTTTTTATTTTTTTTATTTTTATTTCAAGTAAAGATGAATGTCACGTCTTCTGCTCCCTGTGGGGTAGGGCTGTTTGATCGCAAGGTGAAGCGGTGAAAATGCTCCAAATATAGCGCTCACCTAAGCTGATATTGACTTTCTGTCCCAGCGTTCTGACTTCATCCGATTCTCCGAACTAGGGGCCTGCTGACGGCGAGCTGGTCCAGATAATACTCTGAATAGGGGCTCTATCAGTTTGATGCTTCAAAATTGGAGTAACCCAGCCAGCACTCCTAGGTGGGCCCCATATGGGGGAAAAAGACGGCAGACCATATGGGCCCCAAATGGGTTTGCCCATGTAGGGTCGCAGCCTGCATGGGCCCTACATGGGCAAACCCATGTGGGGCAACCATGGAAACCGCGGACAAACCCATTTGGGACCCATATGGTCTGCCTTCTTTTTCCCCCATATGGGGCCCACCTAGGAGTGCTGGCTGGGAAGCGGCCTTGAACAAGCCGTTTTATAGGCTTGTTCAAAATTATGTGTCAGTGACGTGACACCTCAGAAAACGAAAGAAGTTTGAAGAAAACAAAAATACAGAATGCATGCAGCAAATGTACCAGATCAGGAAAAAAAAACTAAAAGGTGAATTGCTTTGTTTTTGTCAAAAAAAAACTACGACAATCTGGACGCAGCATTAGAACGCCAAGAGTCGGGCAGAGCAGTTCCCTGATGTGTCGCCGTATTCTTACAAGACACGTCGGTATCAGCGAGACTGTAAATTATTCAGAACGAGACCCATTTAGCAAGATGTTTTTTTCATGTCCCGCCCTGATTGAGTTCCTTTACATGTTTTTTTTTTTTCTCTTAATTTGTGACACAACATTGAGCCCATCACGGGATCTGACGGATACCCCGGTTCGTTCAGGGGTCGTTCATGCAGTCATAACAAAAAAGCTAAATTTGCAGTTTTCTCTGTTATGTTTTGTGAAGGTTTCAGCTCATCAAACAAATTTCTATCTCAAACAAAAACTACCCAAAGTGAGCAAAAAAAAAAAAGTCAAGTTTATTTGTGTAGCCTATTTCAAAATGATTCACATCATAAAAATATGGAAACAAACAATAAATATAAAATTTTGTCAAATGTCATCACATCAAACATGTTACACTTACTCAAAAAAAAAAAACTCTAAGCAGGTTTTAAGCTTTGATTTAAAGGAAAATGCAATTTTGAAATTATTACTTCATGTATTGAGTAAAAATAGCTGTCCAAACCAACATACGTATTTCTGAATGGAGTTAAATTGAATATGAAGGTGTGGAAATGTCCTAGTCAAGATGCAGAGGAAAAACGGCGCTTACGTGTTCGGGCGTGTCAGGTTTGAAAATCCTCCGGTGAGGTAAAAGCAAAAGGTCAAAATCCATTTGTTAAGTTTAGGGATTTTTTTTTTTTCCCCTGGATAAAATAAAATCATCATTTGAAAAACACTTTCTTGGATTTCCCCACGCTATGTTCGTAGGATATTAAAGTTCCTTTGATGATCTGAAGCCTTAAATTGGGATCAAACACTTAGGAAAAAAGGCACAAAAAAGCCACGTTTTGCTGTGTTTTTCAGGTTCGGTTAGAGAACTTGCTAAACACTGTAAGTCGATGCAGCGGCTTTGCAGCCACGCCCAGTTTAACTGTCGGCCGTTGGTCATCCTCCAGTCGGAATTGGAAATGATCCCTTCACCGTTTGAGCTCGCTTTCCCTCCTCGCTTGGAGATGACCTACAGAGGGAAAAGCAGCGTATGTCCCATCGTCTGCCCACACCATATGTCCCGCCCATAATCATTTTAACTCTTGGACAATATTTGAAACCTCTTTTCTTGGCTGAAATGACCAAAGCGGATACTCGTAACTGTCATAAAAGCCTCCCGCGTGCTGCTCATCCAGTCATCATTGTTTCATTCTTCTAATCTTTTTTGCTCGTTTTCTACCAATTCTGGACTCCTGAATTGATTTATTGAAATATTTTTTTCTGCATATAATCATATTGACTGTGTATATGTGTGTGTGTGTGGGTGTGTGTGTGTGTGTGCGTGTGTGTGTGTGTGTGTGTGGGTGTGTGTGTGTGTGCGTGTGTGTGTGTGTGTGATATTTTGCTCTGTGTTGGACTTTGGTCAGTGTTTTGGAGAGTCCCAGCCGGTTAGATGAAGAGCACCGGCTCATCGCACGATACGCTGCGCGCCTGGCAGCTGAGGCAGGCAACTCCACAGTAAGTACCTCACAGACAGACTCAAAGGGTTTCAGTCAAGCTGTGTTTCAAATCTCTTAGTCATAGAAGTTATTATTTTCATCTTCACATGCCTCTTGGTTGCTGGAAAATTGTAGAAAAGTGAATTTTTGTTCTTGTATACTTCTCTGGAAATTTGTGTTCATGTCGGATCCCAAAGTTAGGAGCTTTTTTTTTTCTATTTAAAACCACAAATCTCAGTGTAATTTTATGGAACAGATCAACACAAAGTGGTGCATAGTTGTGAAGTGGAAGGAAATGACACGTGGTTTTCACATTTTTGACACATAAAAATTTGAAATATTATGGTGATACCCCAAAATAAAATCCACCACAACCAATTTCCTTCAGAACCTCCACACTTTTCAGATTTCCATTAGTAAAAAGGCTTGAAAACCCATATGTCAGTGTTTCCTCCCACTCTTCAGTTCACGTCTGTGGCTGTATCACGACAAAATGTTAAAACGCACGAATACTCTTGCTCTATTTGTAACTTTTCTCGCTGGTTTTATTGAGAGGTGTTTTTGTGTTGCAGCAACAATGTCCTCCAACAGACCTGAGTTTCAACTTCGACGCCAATAAGCAACAGAGACAGCTGATCGCAGAGCTGGAGAACAAAAACAGGTCCGTCGTTTTCTCGTTGTGGGGGTTTAAAAATAAAAGAAAAAAGTTCTATTACATTTAAAATATTTTTCCCCAAATCAGGGAGATCTTGCAGGAAATCCAGAGGCTCCGTTTGGAGCATGAACAGGCCTCCCAGCCCACGCCAGAGAAAGCCCAGCAGAACCCCACGCTCCTGACCGAGCTGAGACTCCTCAGGTACGAAACGTGATGCAACATCGCTGAGCTAACAGGAAGGTACACGCAAGTAGAGGGCAGAAAACATGCCCGAAAACACCTCTGGTCTCTCCTCTTTTTCTTTCCTGAAATAATTTTCTGTCGTGCCTCAGAGCTTGGGGGTCACTGCGAGGTTATGTTCTTGGAAGAGACTCCTGCAGGAACAACAGGCTACACAGCCTCAAAGAACATCTTGTGTGTGTGCTCTGTCCTAAATAATAAATCAGAAACCTTGCTGAAAGTGAACAGAGGTAGAAACGTTTTTTTCATTTGGATGTTTTGCGTAGGCCATAAACAGAAGCTTCCATTTTTGCCAGAATTATTTTAATCATAGTTTTTGCTACAATTAACAGGATTTGAGAGCTGCATTTTGTTTAATCGGTTTATCTTTAGTTTTAGATCAAATGTAGTTTTTTTTAACATTTAAGTTTGACCCAAAACAAGAACAAAAAAAACAGACTTGCAAGGGGAAATAAGATTCCAAACTAACACAACAGATTTTTGGACATTGGCAATATTCAAAATTATGTTGTTGTTGTTGTTTTTTTGTTTGTTTTTTTTCTTCTTTTGAGCCTTTTCTGTTGCCTTACTGATCTTCTGCTCCAATGTCCCTGACGGAAGTTTCAAAATACCTGATTCAAAATATCTGGAAATATGCAGTTACGCACTATAAACAGCAGAGGGTGCTAACTAGCCCCAACACAAATGAAGGATTTCAGTTTACACTCAATTATGTATTTCTTTTGTGCATATATTTCATGTTGGTTTAAAAATGAATTTTTCGTGCTCCTGTCAAAAACAATAATTAGATGAATTAAAATAAAAAACTCGGTACTGAATCTGATTTTTTTTTTTTTTTTCATATAAATAAATAACTTTCAGTTTACCACAAATCAATCTAAAACTTTCAGGGTCAACTTCACTTTTTTGTTGTTGTTGTTTTGGTTTTGCACTCTAACTAGAACGCAGACTGCTGTTTCTACCCAAAATCCACGCGCGAATGAACAAACCTAAAACGTGAACCGTGTTGCCTGCCGTCCACAGACACAGGAAGGACGAGCTGGAGAGGCGCATGTCGGCCCTGCAGGAGAGCAGGCGGGAGCTGATGGTCCAGCTGGAGGGTCTGATGAGGCTGCTGAAGGTAAGACCGCCTCCTGTTTCAAGAAGATTTACCTGCAGGTGAGAGGACGAGACCCCCAACGTGGGTAGAGCATCAAACGTCAGCTGCTCTTCTTTGTTTTTTCCTTACTGGCTCGTTGCTGCTAATCTACCTCGGATAATTGGGATTTGAATAGATGAAATGTGTCTTCCTCTCCAAGCACAACAAACTACCTTGATGTTATGCCATGTAAACGTGTGCCGTGTGATGCATGCAGAAATCACTTTCTCCTTCTTTTTTTCATTAATTTTGTTGCTCTCGCTCTTCTCGCTTTCTCTCTGCTCACCTTTGTTGGCTGATAGGATGAGGAGCAGAAGCAGGCTGTAAGTTGCTCTCGATTCGCTTTGCAAAGTGCTTACAGTAGTTGATGGTCCCTGCGCTTCCCCCTGTTCCTCACAGACACAGTTTTCACAAGTTTTGTGAAGTCGACTTAGGAAAATATCACATTTTTCATTGACATCACCTGCTGATGACTGCATAGATTTTTTTTTTTTTTGTTGAACCTGAGCATGAAGGTTAGCGTCATCCTGTTCAAAACAATTCAAGAACACTGTGCTTTTATTAGTCCGGACTCAGCACAGGACCCATCACATTTTTTTAACCTCCTGATTCAGTAAAGGAGTTTGAATGAGAGAAACTCAACCAGTGTAGCATTAAGAGAAAACTGAGAACAACTGGCAGTAAAGATCTGTACATACCCGTACATTTAAATGTGGAAGTTATGGACATTTCTTAAGTATTTCACGTCAGCTCTGACAAACCGCGTCAAATTTACTTTGTCTGTTTCAGGACTTAGTGAGGAAATTTACTCTTTTTTTTTTTTTCTATACATATTTATTGTCTGACCATCTTGCGCTGGACGTTCAACGTCCATAAGTGTCCATTTTTCTGCTCACAGAAATAAGTTAATTTTCCTCGGCGCAAACAGAGCGTCTGCGTTGCGCAGTATGAGATTCAGAGGTGACATCATTACGTCATTGCTGCAGCGTTTGATTTGCTCATGTGTGCGCTCTGTACCACTGACGCCTCTGTGTGGCATAAACGCGGCCATTAAAGCCACATTTATGCCGATAAATGAAGAACTAATAAGAAATTTAGAGCAACTTTGTCTCAGTGTTATTGAACTTTTCTTGTCATTAAAAGATGCAGTGCTTTAACATTTAATGTTTAGTATTTATTTTAGGTTGTTACGTTAGAACATCTGACTCATGTGCAAGATTTACTGTTTTGTTTATTCGCTTATTTGTTTTCTATCTGTCTGTATGCTAGCATTATAAAAAAAGAAGAGGTTAGTAATGCAGTAAATAGCTTGTTTAAGTGTTTTTGGCTGATTTTGCCTTTCGCAGTCCCAGTCTGGCGGCTCCCCTCATTCTTCTCCCAGTCACGGTGCCGGCTGCTCCATGCCCATGCCCATTCGCTCCACCTCGGCCGGGTCCACCCCGACTCACACACCGCAGGACTGCCTGGCAGGCGTGGGTGGAGACGTGCTGGAGGCCTTTGCTCAGGGTGAGTCGAATCCATCTCCTTACAAAAAAATCCACTGATGTAAAAACCTGCTGAGAGTCATGAAGCTTCCAAAAATATTGAAGCAAAACTAAAGAAATGTCTAAAAGGTAACGCAGCTGAAAGGCAACACGTTGCAAAGCAGAACAGAACTAATAATGGTCCATCTTACTGTTCCTTAGGTGTACCCAGAAACCTTCGGAACGATCTTTTAGTTGCTGCTGACTCAATCACAAACACCATGTCATCGCTGGTGAAAGAGCTCCACTCAGGTCGGTCTCCAGTCTGCGTTCAAGGAATCTTCCACTCCCATTTAACCAAAGTCTTTGCATCTGAAATTTTGGGTTGTGTTTGTTTTCAAAGTGGATGACGCGGCGGAGGACGACGAGACAAACATGAGGAATGGTGGAGACAGAGGTGGGTCCAGGTACTTGCTGATCCATTAGTCTTCTAACTGTACTAAAGTTAACAATGTGTGTCACACCTAACACTTAATTATTTTAGAGTTTTAACAAATAATATGTAAATGACCAAACCAGCAGTTAAAGAAATAAATAAATTAAATATTGAAACTTTTCCAAACCAAAAAGAGAACAAATAAATTACAGTATAAAAGACAAAAAAAAAAATAATTGCAGATTTTTTTTCTCATAACAAAATAGTGAAAAAGAAAAAATGAAAATGCATAAAAAATGCAAGAAGTAATTAAAAACTCAATAAAAACAAAAATATGTAAATTAAAACAAAAAAAACAGATAAAATAACTACAACATAAAGAAACTAATGACAAAAAAAAATGAAAGCAAAGAAAAAATGATAGAGAACATCCCTGATCTACGGAAACTAGCTTGTCTTCAAAATTTACAGAGTGAGTCCCCTAAAAGAGGGAAAATATGGACAAAGAGAGAGAGAAAGAAAATAATAAAACAATGAACAAAAATGGGGAGAAGGAAAGAAGTGAGAGGAGAATAAGAGGAAGTATCGTAATGTTCCAAAATGTTAAAATGCTGAAGGGGTGTAAATACTTTCAGAGGATGCTGTACTTATGCTCACAACTGAATTCAATTCAGCTCAACTAAAGGGGGCACATAGAGAACATACCTAAAATAAATACAAGATAAAATTCACAAATAGAGAAAAAAGTGCAATACAAAGTAGAAAGAACCTCTTCTTCCACTTACTTATCTCGTTGCGCATTTGCAATGAGATAAGTGAGTGGATAGAATAACAAACCAGTTTAATCAGTTATTAAACATCAACTCTAGAATTTATGGGTTTTTTTTATATATTTCGACTTTTTTCTTTTTATTCTATAACATTTGTCACGGGAAGAAAAAGTGACACGCTAAGAGGACTCTCGAGTTAATTAAATGAAATTAAGCGATTGCACTCGCACCCGTTATTGACTTCGTGACAAGCGCACTAAACATGAAAAACTGAAGTGCAAGCACTTCCTGGTGCAGAAACAGCATCTGTTTCCACTAATGACTGTGTTGTCGCTGTATTTACTTGGCCTGGAAGCACTCTGCATGGCACCGACACCGGCTAATAATAAACTCATCTGGCTCTATTAAACGCCCTACTGCCGCCTTTCTCGGCCCCGAAAGAAATTAAACAGTAGAGAGCGGCGCTTTGCCTCCGAGACAGGTTTTCATTCATTCGCCCCTCGGGGTCGTCGGCGGCGCTGAACATGCTCTGTTTGTGCGTCCAGGCACACTGAGAGTACAAAAGCACTGAGGGGAAGAGATGCCTACCCCGGCCTGCGAGGACATCCGGTCATCGACTGGGAAGACTCGGCATCAGCAGGAAGCCCCTGGCATTAGCACGTAGAGTAATGCATGCATCTAATCTAAAAAGGAATTTCACTATGTGAAAAAAAAAAGCTAAAAAAAAAAAGAAGTCGTCACACCTTGCGCCAAGCAAGATGTGTCTAATTACCAAGTGTGTATGTTGTCCTGTAAACAAAACAAAACAAACAAACAAAAAAAAACCTGCTGTAAAATTACCAGAACAATTTCCCTCATGAGTGTGAAGAACGGCTTGCTGTGCTTTTTTCCCTCCCATTCCAGCAGATCGTCCTGTACATAAACTACTGTAAACACACGGAGCCTTCTCACCAAGGAGACGTCCTGATACCACCTGCTCTCTGTCATGGCTTTTTCTTTCTTTTTTTGAGTAATTTACATTTATTTATGATGTTTGTTTTCTTTTTTTTTTAGGTTTTTTATTGTTACCCTTTGCATGAAGTTGCACTCATGTCTGGATTTAGTTAGTGTACTGTACAGCGCTATGCCGGGTCTTTGATGGTGTTGTGAAGACAGCTGTGGTGTCAGAAGTGTCCTCCAAATTCATGCTAGCGGTGTTTACTTGCACAGGGGAAATTCTGGGACTTTGGGCTTGTTACCGTGACAAGAAGCTTGAGGAGGCACTATTTATTTATACGTTTATTTTTAATTACTACTGTTTTTTTTTTAGAATTTGCTTTACTGCCATGATTTATGTGATGGAGAGAGCCGGCCAGAGGAATAAAGCAAACGCCTTCTTAAGGTTCCTCTGCTTCTGCTGTGAAACCAGGAATGTTTATTCCTCTGAATCTTCACCTTTTGATAAGCGTTTTCATTTTGGACTAAAAGATTTACTCCCTCTTTCAGCACACATGGTTCCAAAGATGTGCTGGTGATTTTAAATCTTTAACAGAAAACATAAAGTATGAGGTAAGAGCTATATTAAACTGATTAAGCTGACTTCTGAAGTTGAAAAAATTTACCAGTTTTGAATGCTTGGAACTCTCCCTCCCTAAAGCGCCAAACAAAGGTTCCTGTTTTATTTTCTAGAACACATTTCTACCCTGGTAATATATTGTTACCCTTCTTTATCAGTGGAGACAGATAAAGAAAACTAGGAAAACTCATTTCCTAGTTTTTGGAAATGATTCCTGTGGTTGAAAGTTGCTGACTGTAAAACTACCACAGGCTTTTGCGAAACTCGTTGCCTCTGAAAATCAGTTGTGAAGTGATTAAAATTAGATTTATATGACTGTTGTCACGTGAGATAAACTTTTATTTAAAACACAGAACAAATGACAGGAGATAAAGACAAGCTGGCGTTTGTATAGAAATGATCTCATAAATATTATGGCAAGAAAGCAAATCAAGCTAATTTACCTCAGTTCTAAGCTAATAATTTCAGGGAATAATGCAGTGCAAAAATTCTTTGACATTAGGGCTTTTTTTTTTCCTTCTAGTACTTATGTGTGAAGAGCCAAATAAAATAATAACCCATAATAACCTGTGCATGTGAACACACTGGATGAGTCTTGTACTACTCTGCTGCTAATGTGCTCTCGAAGAGCAACGCTCGCCAAACAGAGGGCTGCCGCAAAAAAACAAACAAACAAACAAAAAAAAACACAACAACGAGCCAAGTCTCCTTTACTCCCAGTGAATACCACCTGAAGGGCATTGTTAGCTCAACACAGCACGGCACCTCCTTTCAGAGGACACTGAGTGGCTGCTAGGCAACACGTTAGCACGCTAGCGGGTTAGCCGCCGAGCTCGAGGTCAGAATTTCAACGTAAACACTCATTCATTGTGTGAGGTTGGAAGGCCATAGAGAACTAGGAAGTGCTTCAAATAGCTTTATTTAGGTGATGAAAGTGAGCAGAAAGTATTTATGTGCAATGACGATAAATGTGCTCAGGGACTGCAGAGCTAACTGTTTGCTGTTCAAGTCCTGAAATACTGGGAGGTCGCGTTTAATCAATAAGTGAATTGGACTTGCTGCGGATCACATTTGTACGATTTTATCGGGACTTCCCAAAGCACATGTTATGAGTAGTTTTGACCTGTTTTAGGTAGAAACTCTACATGCCTGTGCAGAAATCAATCAATCAGCAAATAATGAATGAAGCATTGAGAAATTTGTGTAATGGCCACTTTTACCGGCACCCTTCATGAAGACGGTAAACAGCCTAACAATAAAAATCACCTTTTACTGCAGCTCTATAACCTCACTTTAGAAATTTTTACAAATTCTATCTTCAATTCAAGGGATTTTTTTTCCACTTTAAGAAATAATTATGTTTAATTAAATTACTAAGTATCTGTACTCCTAACAATCCCATTATTTAATTAATAACAATATCTGAGACGTTTTTTAAATACAATCTTGACTTTTTTCTTTTAGCTGATCAGCGTTTCTAGGGAGTTCTAATGATTAATCAATACCTTTTCCGTTTTCGTAGTTCATAAATATGATATGACAGAAACTAATTTCTTTTAGCCACTCTGATGGACGACTCCCCATGATTAGTCTGCGGTGCTGCACAGTGAGCAGGATGGCAACAGAAGTAAAAAATAAAAGTAAACAATTCAGAGCTAGAATTTCTCCAAATTTTCATTGACGATTAAAGATGGAGTCACTGCAGGGCTTTGTACACGTCTCTATCAAGGGTGCCACGAAATGTGTCAGGGATTTTAGGAGAGGAGTTTTTCTTAAGTGCTGTTTGGTTAGAAATGATTTGTCTGTGGGTGACTTTGTGTCTTTTGGCAAAGCAAAGTGTTGTGTTAACAGAGGCTGTGAACCGGTCGGCCATGCTTAATCAAAGTCAAACCATTTTACCTTTACATGTAAGTTTTTGGTTTGATTTGATGTCGTTTAATGTAGCCGTCTGTAAAAACAAATGTGCATTTTCTGGATTTTGGTTCAGTTCTTTAATCCTTATTTAACTGAACTGCAGAAGTTGTTTTTTTTTTTGTTGTTGTTGTTTCCGATTCTGGTTCATGCACTACGCCTGTCCTATAAGCTACATAAGAGGTTTCAGTGACTCGTTACACACTGTGTTAAGGAAAAAAAAAACAAAGAATCTCCTCTGTTGCCATTCTAAATGTTGATTTGTTTTTCCCCCCTCTTTTTTTTCCTCAGTTTTAATGCAACATTGATGGAGTCTAGTCGTTGTAATGGGTTTATCAAAAACTGCTAATCACCTGGTACACTTTCATTTGAAAGCAGGAACAATCATTTTAACCGCTGCTGCTGTAAAACATGTTTCAGCCCACAAATTATATGTGAAAACGCTGAGATTAAGAAAAAAAAACAAAACAAAAGCAAACAAATGTGACCCTTTCCCCTTTCATTCTGATCCTGCATTTTATTGCAGCTCTTAATCTTTCTGTTCCGTTCTTTCAGTTTGTGCCTGTAGCTGTACTGTAAAGTGCTGTATAAAGTAACCATTCAGCAAACGAAGATAATCTGTCAGCCTCTGTGTCAAGGTTTTAGTCTGTGACTTTGTAGAGACTTTAATTATTTGTCAATTATTTTCTCGTGTTTTTTGGGGTGGGGGCGGGGGGGGAATCTTACACTCAGCCTTTACATTTGTGCCAAACTGTCTGCAGACGTTGTGTGTCATATAAAAACACAGGTATATATTGAAGTATATCTGCATTATTAGTCTGTCGTCGACCTTAATCTGTTCACTGAATGCCTGGGGATGGAAAGTCATCTGCTGCTGTAACAAAAAAAAAAAAAAGACACATTTAAGAGGTATACTATTATTATCAAAATGGGGAAAATATATATATATATATATATACATATATATATTCCAGAGTGATTCATTTTATTTGAACTCTTGCTGAGGCAATACTGTATGTATCCTGCCCTGTCAGACCAAACTCTGGTTAAAGCAGCTGGTCACACAGAGGTGCAAACACTGTAATCCCTTTTTGTTTTTTCTTTCGTTTTTCACAGAGACAAGGTGCAAAGCAGACAGCACAGCTTCCCTGATGTTATTTAAATACGTGTGTGTTCTGTACGCTTACGCTTCTTGTACGCATTCGTTCTCATGTTGATTTGACAAAACATAGTTTTATGTCACAAAACCACTTTTTTTTTGTTTGTTTTTTTGTTGTTGTTGTAAATACATCAAATGTGAGATATATTAAAAAGATTTAAAATATGAATCGCGTCGGCCTTTTTATGTTTTCTCGTCTGCTGTTGGATGGAAATACTCTCGAGTGCCAATTAACCGTCATGTTTTTTTTGGGTGTTTTCTTTTTTTTAACTGCAGGAGGTAGCCGGACCCGCAGGGAAAACATGCAAATATTTATGCACCAGAATCCAAAAACTTTATTTCTAATTTGACCCAAAAGCTGAATTTTTGCTATTGGAGCAGAAGTTGTTTGTTTTGTAACCAAACATTAAATAAAAAAAGGACATAAAGTGAGATGAGGTTCACCTTCCAGCAGGACTTGGCACTAGAGGTGATCTAAGAATGGCCCTGTCAAAGTTCAGACCTACATATATTTTTTTATAAAAATCTATTACATAGAATCTTAGTCAGTCTCCTCTGACTGAGATTGAGCAATTTCTACACAAAAGTGAACAGAAAAATTCCAATAAAAATGGATAAGCAAAGTATTAACTCTGGTTGTGTAAATGCAAATGTGTGCCACACCTCTGACAATTTTACAAAAGTAAAAATTAGTAGTAGAAAGTAAAGGAAAACAATGTATATTTTCTTCTCTACTTTCCAAAAATACACTGCTTTATGTTGGTCCACCAAATAAAGTAATATATACAAAGCACTGCACATTTCAACACTCTGTACACCACTTACATACTTTTAGCGACATAATTATCATAACGACACACTGTATAGAGTCACACACAGATCGCCCAAATCACAGCCTTCTCCCAACAGCAGGTGTCGCTCGAAGCTCATTTTGGCGACTTTTCGGCTGCATCCTTCTCACTGTTACTTTCTCGTTTTTGGCGCTGCTTTTCTTGCTATTTTTATAACCACTACAACCGATACCGATAACAGTAATAAACGTGAAAAACAATAGGTAGCAGCAGCAGTACGTTTTCTAGTTTATACCATAAAGAATGTGGAATACAGTGTCCTAGTTTAGCACTCATTCAGCCAGTAATGAACTTCTAATTCTAATAGGCTAGGAGTCAAATCCCATGTTAGGAAATATTTTTGACCAAATCACCAATTGAACACTTAGTTGACATTTCATATAGATGAATGGAACCAAGGCATGTTTTAAATTTTAGCTTTACTTCTTTCTTCATCCCCCCCCCACTTATCGTCTTTTTATGATTTCATTAGTAACTCATGACTTCTTGTTTCTATGGGGTAGAAATATGATGTGACACAGAGGACGGAGATGCACATATTTGAACCAGTTACATATATATATAAAAAAAAATTCCCTTCTCACCCTCTGCGGGTGGTCTCTTTCATCCTCTGAGCTCGGGTCCTCTACCAGAGGCCTGGGAGC
>CAEGAE010031878.1:0-12673 GCA_903067095.1 Girardinus metallicus | reverse complement strand
AAAGACACATGGAAGACTCACAGACTGAGAAATAAGACTCTCTGGTCTGATGAGATGAAGATTGAACTTTTTGGTGTTAATTCTAAGTGATATGAGTGGAGAAAACCAGACACTGCTCATCACCTGCCCGATACAATCCCAGCAGTGAAACATGGTGGCAGCATCATTCTATGTGGGGTTTTTTTTACCTGCAGTCGTCCTGTCCTGCAATCGTCCGCAGGACAGGACGACTGCTTGCAAGTGAAGCAAAGAAAGATGAGTACAGAGAGATCTTTG
The DNA here is from genome assembly GCA_903067095.1 of Girardinus metallicus. Lineage (NCBI taxonomy): Eukaryota > Metazoa > Chordata > Actinopteri > Cyprinodontiformes > Poeciliidae > Girardinus > Girardinus metallicus. The sequence goes on along the minus strand of CAEGAE010031878.1, from coordinate 12,397 downwards.
AAGAAAACCTCTTCCAGAGTGCTCAGGACCTCAAATGGGCCTAAGGTTCACCTTCCAACAAGCACACAACAAAAAAAAAAAGCAAAGGAGTGGCTTCAGAACAACTCTGAGACCATTCTTTACTGGCTCAGCCAGAGCCCTGACCTAAACCCAATTGAACATCTCTGTAGAGACCTGAAAATGGCTCCACCAACATTCACCATCCAACCAACAGAACTTTAGAGGATTTGCAAGGAAGAATGGCAGAGGATCCCCAAATCCAGGTGTGAAAAAGTTGTTACATCATTCCCAAGAAGACTCATGGCTGTACTACATCAAAAGGTGCTTCTACTCAATACTGAGCAAAGGGTCTGAATACATATGACTGTGATATATCAGTTTTTCTTTTTTAATAACTGCAAAAAGTTCTATTTCTGTTTTTTTCCATCAAGATGGAATGCTGAGTTCATTCATGAGAAATAACCGTTCAAATGGCTGCAATGAAACAAAGAGTTAACAATTTAAAGGGCTCTGAGTACTTTCTGTACTCACTGTATAAATGAAGTGTCCATGGGTCATTAGAGTTTCAACCAGCCCTCAACATTTATAAAATAAAATGGTGTAAATCAACTCTACTACATTTGCGCAGATAAGATTCTATTTGTGCTGCTTTTGTTTAGAAAATCTTACCAAAAATTTAAATGTAAATAGATTTCTGGCCTCTGACCTATTGAAATATTTTTGTCTTTAAAATGATAGTAGTACAAAAAAAATCTTTGCTGCAGAAACTCAGCACAAATGTTTGACAACAATTTTGTTAGATTTGGACAGTATGAGGGGTGGGGGTTGGTAGACCTTTTGGCCATTAAGCTTCCATTAAATATCTTCAAAGCAGCACACTGAAAACGTTTGGTGTACAAACATAGTCAAGTTGATTGACACAAATTTTGTTTGATTGGGGGCTGGGAGGTTTGACCTTTCATGACCTCTGGAAACATTTATCAATATCTTTCAAATGAAAATGGCTCAAACAAATTTTTGCCGCACAAACGTTTGACACCAATTTTGTTAGATTTGAAGACAGTGGGGCAACTTTACTCAGATCTTCAAGAAACAAGATAAGTTCAGTTGCCTTCCACTTAAGCACTTGGGGGTGAAAGGAGTTTAATGCTTCAACACACCACAATAATTTGATACTCCAACTTTGTGGGGATTTTCCTGATGCCCTACTTCTTGTTCCAAGAAAACTGCATATCAGCAAAAAAGATAAGGTCCATAAAAACATGGATGACTGAGTTTGGTGTGGAAGAACTTGAGTGGGATGCATCACTCAACCTGATATCACCTGAGAAGAACTTTGGGATAAATATGGCTTGGATCTTAATTTTCTCATCCAATATTAGTGTCTGATCTCAGATGTATTTTGTATTTGGAAGACACATATATGGCCCATCTGTCCTCGCTATGGTGAGAATAGCCAAAAAGGTCATAAATAAGCAGAATAAGCAGGTACGCAAACACTCGGCTCAGTCACTGAGATTGTATCTATGGTGGATGTTGCACAATCAATTAGTGAAATATTTTAGTACTTCATCAATCCAACAGAAGGCTAGGATTTCTGGGACAATTCTTTACCAGAAATTTTAATTCTGGTAAAGATTTAAAATTTAACATTTTAATTCTTTACCAGAAGCTAAATGTCATACAGGATTAAACTTCTGGTCCTTATAAAGTTGAATAAGGACTTTTCACTGGTAAATGTAGAGAAATGAGACACTTTGTGAGATTAAAAAAAGAGTTTTAATATTTAATAACTAGTATGAGGCAGTATCTTGAGCAGCATTACAGTGTATTAAAGGCACAGGAACAGTTCTAGATTAATTAGGACATGTTTAATTGTGTTCAGAGGAGGTCCTAGTCTGAACTGCCTTTTGTGGTCCCCCCTCAATGAAGTTGCTTATGGGTGGCGAGGGAGATGGGGGGTTTGACTTTCAGATGCGGTGGCCCATGTTGCCCATATAAGGAACCCCCATTGATTGTGTTACTGTGTTTAAAAAAAATCATTTAAAAGATATGCTTTCCTGCTGATGTAATGGATGAAATAATACATAATAGTGAGATTTTTCATCCTTTACTTGAAATAAAAGACAGTCTGAGAAATTATAGAGTATTTGCTGCAGAGTCTTTGATAATGAAGGACAAAGTACAGAAGTTGACATGAGGAAGCAGTTACATTGAGCTCACAACCTGCTCGTCATCTCGTGGAGGAACTAAGGACCAACTCTCCTGCTGGAATAAAAGTAGCAGCACGGTGGGTTTGAGTCTCAGTGTCCCAGTGGGCGGTCATCATACGTGCTGTACCGCTTGATGTGGATTCTGCGGACGCGTTCACGTAGCTCTGTCCCCCCGGGCCCCTCCTCTTCCTCGCTTAGAGAACCACAGTTATTGTAGCTTCGCCGGGTGGCCTCCAGCAGGGAGTTGTCTGGCAGTGGCAAAGTCTCATACAATAACGTGTTCAGAGTCTCCTCATAGATGCGAGCTTCAGGGAACTCCACCTTTTACAGACAATGTAGAACTTATTCAACACCCCGTAGAACTTTAAGTGTACATTTTTACAACCGCTAACCCAGCATGATTGAAAATATAACTAGGAAGCTCCTAACCTGGATGTTTTTGTCCCAAATCTTATTCAATAACTGACAGCAATAAGATAACATCCAACTTGTTCTGTCAGTATTTACACTGTCACACTTGACCCAAAATGACATGACAGCTGATGTCATTTTTCTTGACATTGAGTGATATGCTGTCTTTCTGGCTGGCAGCCTAATTAGAAAAGCCCCTGTATAACTCTAGCTTTTGTTTCCATCTCGACACATACAGCTCTAACCTTTAATGACCTCATATTTTGCTCCTGCAGATCAAAGCAGTTAGCTGACATGATAAAAGCTTATGTTAATGCTTAATTTCCTGTGATAGGACCTGTTTATACTTCCAAATAGGGATGTGTGATTTGGCATAAAATCACACATTTTATTTGGCATAAAATTCATATCACGACATCTATTGTGATGGGTGGCGATAACGATATATGTTACGATATGTTTTTGGTATAAAACTTAAAATGGAAACAAAATAAAAAAATCACAAACTAATTGAGTCTAACCCTTAAGTAAGGGTTAAAATTTTTTCTAGGTTTAGTGCATGGATAGTTTTTGTGGACGTTATTTTGTATGTTATGTTGGTAACTTTTTTTGTTTTATGCTGCTGCCAGGTATCCCTTAAAAAAAAGACAGAAAAAAAATCCCCATTGTTTTCTTCTACTGAAATATCCTATTTTCAAAATATAACATAATTAGAGTGTGAACTCTTTAAAACCCAGCTATCTCTAACATTCACCTTGGTCTGCTTCTTTTCTGTGGCGTAGACGATGGAGGTGCAGCAGACCTCCGCCAGCTTGCGACCCTGACCATAGAAGGACCAACAGCAGATCTCGTCTCCAATCACATCTTTAAAGAAGAGGACACGGCTGTTGAAGCTGAGGGACAGCCTGTCAAACAGCTCGATGTTCTTCAGCAAGTTATCATCCGAGTTGCTAAGGAGACAGAAGCAAGCCCATATAAATGGTGAGTTTATATATTTTGTTTACTTTGAGACCCAAGACCAGTACGTACACATGTATGTAATAATCAGCCCAGTATACTGGCTGTCCTAGAAGAACTGATCTCTGTCAGAAAGTTTTCTCACCTGGTATAGGAGTACTTGTTGTTGCTTCTGTTGTACAACAGCTTCACTACAGGCTAACAGAGGCAGGAAAAGCCATGGATTATTATTTCTGCTACAATTTCTCAATCTCTCAACTACAAATTCATATTAAACCAACATCATCTGAATGTAAATGGACTAAATTTATCTGAATGTACATACTTAAGCGTTTTATAATCAAGTAAACATGACTAACTGGAAAGGATAAAGAATGTAAATAAATATATATATATAAATATCATTTTTATAATATAGTTTTACTTTTCTCCCTTTCAATATAGATATCTGAGGTTAATATTGTTCAATACCAATCAGATACTGGAAAAACAATGCTGAAGTGACTTAAAATGGTTCTTTTTTAAAAAATATAGACAAATGTACTGAATTACAAATTTATTTGATAATTCTCCACCACTACAGCACATTTTAATACAATAGCTTCACAAGCTTGGTCAAACATGGAAAAACAACACAGCTTTAATTTATTCGGACAGAGCAATAAGGAGTAGAACAGTCAATGTAAAATAAATAAAGCATGATGTCACCCAGACCACAAAGCCTGGAATTAGACTGAGTAGATCTGTCTTTTTGGATCAGGAACATTTTCACAGATATCCGATCTAGAATATTTTTCAAAATTGGGAACAATACAGATATTAACATCAGATCAGTGAATCTCTAAATATTTTGGGCCATTTACTGGTTTAAGACACAATAACATTTCCTTCAAATGTTAATAACTTGATTTTAATCAGAAAAAGCTGATCATGGCCAGCTGCTTACCTTTGAGGATGACTGGACGAGCTGCTCCTCTTCTTTACAGGAAGTAATCACAGGTATAACACACATAGGTTCCTCTTTATTGCCCTGTCAAACAGAAATAGACAGTTCCTGTTTTATTGGAAACAGATTGATTGATGAGCCACAGCTCATTCTCACCAGACCAGGATTATAACTACATCTACATAATGCTAAGGATAGTAACTACCAGTAAAACTGTAATTTTCTTCTGCAGAAGCCATTCTTTTGTCATTCTGCATGTATACTCAAAATAACCTGAAGCCTACAAATAAAATCCTAAATCACCGTGGTTAGTTTACAAGCATCCACCTGAAGGCTCTTGGTCAAGTTGGCTGCTATTTGGAACTGTTCATAACGTCGTTGTCAGTAATGAAATTTATTTGAAGTGCATTGAGATGTGAACTTTGATCATTTTGAAGATGATCAAGATAATCATCAAGTCCCAATTATACTGATTAGTCCCTCCAGTGTTTCACAATTCCACGATCGTGAAAATTAACGCAAAATCAACAGATTCCTGCATTTTTTATTTTTTTTGCCCTAATGCTTAGCTGTGAGTTTATTGCAAATATTCCACAAGTAAATGTTTAAAAACATTGGGTTTATGGGAGTTAGTTAATCCCATTGGCATCTATGAACAGCTGACTCACCATGTAATGGTGACATTATTTCTTACTTCTACCCAGGGGTCGCAATATCGGAATTTTTCCATCTTTGACCTGATGTTTTAAAATGGTGACGGAAGAATATGAAGACCAACTGTCATTTTGACAAGAGATTCGCAAATCTGATATAAATATCTGTATTGGTACTATGGACGCACGAATTTATCGGCCAGCCGATTCATCAGTGCCGATTTCCTTAATTTTGGAAAATCGGTGATCGGCTGATTTTTACATGTGAAGCTTATCTTATCCACCGATGTTATAAACCTCGGCAAAGGTCTCAAAATCAACCACTGTGCTTTTTTTTTTATCCCATGAGAGAGGTTTGACTGACAAACCGGCAGACAAGGTCATGTTGGCACATTTACAGTTAACAGTAGTCACCCCATCGTTGCCAGTTCAGCAACTTTCTTGATATATTGAGCAACATTTCAGACAAAAAAAATGGTATCTGCCAAAATCGAAATCAGTAAGTCAGGCTTTCTAAAAGATCGGTAATCGGCGATCAGCCAGAAAACTGCAATCGGTGCAGCCCTAATTGGTACAATATTGAAAAAAATTCTAGACGGGTATCAGCGACAATGTTCCCGATACACAAGGACCGATCTCCTATGCTTTGTGGTCCGAGTAAATGTAACTGATGGTGGCACACCACCATGGCAAAATAAAAGCACCACACCTTCAGAATTAATTTTTTTTGTTGTTGTAATCTTCTAAAAATACATATTTCTAACTAGATAAGTCAAGTACTATCTGTTAAGTAATCTCGTCACGTTCCGAGCGATTCTGGCACATAAGTAGCATTCAGCTTCTATGCACCACAACACTGGAACAAACATCCTGAAAACTGCAAAACGGCTGAGAGCTGTTTGTTTTGTGCATGCAGAGCAAGTCATATTGGTGACTTGCTCTGCACTAGGGGTGTAGCAATACAATAATCTCACGATACGGTATAATATTGGATATTCTGATCACAATACAATATATATCACGATGTTTGGCAAACGATAAAATTTGATATGATTCGATGCACATTTGCGATTTTCTGAAAAATTTTAGAGGGACAGAGTGATTTTAGTGACATTTTGTGTTCCACAGACTTGGATTTAATTAACTGAAAACTGATTAAAAGCACCAACTACACAATATCTGGCTCTGATTGGACAGAGACTAAGAGTCTATGGTCAATAGAAATGCAGATACTGATGACTTGTTCTTTAACAATGTGGTTGATTGATTTGCTGACAGTGGGTTAAATTGAGCAGCTTTAGTTAAAGAAGACAGACAGTGAAAGATCATGAAAAATCTGAACTGACCTGCAGAGTATTTTGACAGAGCTCTACAAGGCCCTGGATGAGGTAGTACTTTGCCTCCGCCAACAGCTCCTGGACAGCTTGACGACCTTTGGGCAAGGTGACGGTACCGTCACGCAGATAATTCAGGATACTGTTGAAGTGTTTCCCGCTCCGGTCGATCAGGATCCAACCTGAATAAAAACAACAAACTTTGCAAACAAACCGGTTTCTCAATGTGTTGCGGGAGGTCAACCATCCAGTCTCTAACCTTCCTTATCAGTGAAGACTTCCGTCTTTCCACCGAACATGGCTCCCAGCAGGGAGTTCTGGCTAGTGAGCACCTGCAGCGGGGTGAAAAAGAGTACCCCTCCAACATTGAGTCGGACATACTTGTTGCCCAGAGTCCCTGCTCCTCGGTAACCACAGGTTTTGGTCTTAGCACAAAACACAAGGGGATGTGGAGAGGTGGGATCATCCTGGCTATGATTCTGCGGTAGGCAGCGTTCCCCGGACATGTTCCTCTGGAGGTAGATGATCACCCTGCAGACGGAGGTTCGTATGTCCCCCGCCGTGGTGACAGGTATTGACGAGGCTGCCTCAACCTCTCTTTGCTTCAGTCCATTCCTAAAAAAGAAAAACAAAATAAGAGCACAGTGACGATGGAAATCCCAACTTATTGATAATACTGAGTTGTGTTTCATACAGAAATGTATGTTTCTGCTGCAGGCAGGAAGCATGTCCAGCCTCATTTACTCGGACGCTTCTAACACAGAAGTGTTGGTAGTGTCTGCTACTTCTAATACAGGTATGTTAGAAGTGTCTGTCAATTCTAATGTTTCCCTCTGTGAAACATAGCAGTAAGCTTTGGCAAAAAAAGAGCACATATGTTATCTTTAATTAATGAAAATGTGGGGTTTCAACAATTGATGTGATTAAAGTAAGTCAGAAGGGACTGCAAGTATGGTGGTCATGTGACCCGGACCAATATGGACGCTTAGGATTTTCCTCTGCCCCAGCTCTTTAAGTAATTTTCCGACTTTCTACGTTGGATACCTACAATTTGTCTGTTAAACTGTTAGAGATTCCGAAATCGAAGCGTGACAAGGAATTCCCTATTTTTTTTTTCCATCGACGGGCAAAAAAAGACCCACCCAGCACACACGTGCCTTTAACGAAGCTGAGCTGACTACTGCTATAATATATTCGCAACCTGCCTGTCATGTAAACTAAAAACATGAAGTAATACAGCAGCTTAATGAAAGCCAGGTATAAAATAAATTAAATAAAGCTTACCGTAATCTTCGATTAAATAACACATGAAACGACACTTCCCCCAGGTAGAACGTGTTTATAAGAAATCTACTGAGTAAGCAGTATGTGACGTAGCATCGATTTGCGCATGCGCATTGCCACAAGGTAGGACGGATTTATGGGTAGCACAGATAAACAGAACAACAGAACACCTGTACCAATCACACTGCTGGCACCTCTGCGCGTTGCCTCGCGCGCTGTAGCAGGTGGATGTCTTAAGTTTACCTCAGCGCGGATCCCGCGCGCCTCCTTTCACTCAAACTGGACACAGGCTGACCTGTATGGATATTTACATTAACCCCCTGTGAGGAATTATGTTCCTTTCCGGAGTTTTTGATTAAAGTAGGAGTTTAAACCCCACCGCGTTAGCTCTGGTTGCGCAGCTCTACGTGAACCGCAGGAAGAACATTTTTCTCAACATCTTTAGAATGATAGCAGCACAGACGTAAATTTTTGCTGCACACACCATATCAAACGTAGCACAACATTTGACATCAATTTTGTCTGATTTGAACAAGGTGGGGTGGCCAAATTCACTCAGGTTGTCTCCAGCTATTTTATTGCACTTAAATAATCATTCTGTCTTCTATTTAATCGCCTGCATGCTTTGATTATGTTGGATTTTATGCGTTTATTAATGCATCAATATAATTTCATTTTGTTACCAATATTATTATATTTTACGTTTCTGTCTAGATTTTCTTTTCCAAATCTCTATGGAGATTTGTTCAATATTTATTTTTGAGTGTCCTGTTTGTTTCTGTGATAATACTGTTTAGATACAGTATTGTGAGGTTATACTTAGATTTTATGGTGATTTCTTTTGGTATGTTTCTTTCCTGCCAGTTGGGGGCAAGATATGGGAGGGTATGCTGTTCGTTAAGGTGTTTTGACGAACAGCGTTCAGTGTTATCACTAAGCCTGTTGCAATAAGCAATTAATCAATTAACTGCATGTTAAATTAAAATAAGCTCTTTAATTTCCATTCTGATTAATGTTTTTAAGGGCAATGTTGTTCAGGAATAAAGTAATCCATTTTATTCATGGTTTTGGTTGCAAGAGGGTTTTTTTGTTTTGTTTTCTTTGTTTTTTGTTGTGTTTATTTTGAATATTTAAAATATCGTCTAGTTCCAGTGTTATTTACAAAATTAAAGTTTATTGGTATCTGAGATGGCAAACTTGCATAGATATCCCATTATCAATATATCACTTGGAAACAGTCTCAACAGCTGAAAAAACAATTCTCATATACTTTTACATCAGAAATTGGTTAAAATCTTCTCTCAAACTGAGACTCTGAAAACGTCCCCAGTTAATCTGAGTCTGCTTCTGAAAGCTCGAGGTGTCATTTAAATGAGAAGGTAAGAATATCAGACTAATATCTGGGATTTAGTCTGGTGAGTAAACCAGCACTCTTGTGGAACTCGGAACTCCGCGAATATGGTACGAGTTCAGTTAGCTTTTTTGTCTAACTCACTTTTTGGACCAGTTTATTTTATTGTCTAAAAAAAATTATATTCACTTGCTGCCAACATTTTGGAGGTAATGTTAACAAGTTTGCCAGGCAAATTTTAATTGTAAGAATTTTGTCAAATTACCAAGTTGCACAGCTTTGCCTCTGCAGCCCAGAGATAATAGTTTGGAGGCGCTAGAGGTCTTCCTAAGGTGCAACCAAAAGAATTTGGCTTCCACTAGATGAGCAAGGAATTAACTTGCATATCAGAACTGTTTAAATTTATTGATAAGTTTGCAGAACATGTCAGTCAATTTAATACTGGAAGACATGCAATAATCGTCATTACTGTAAAAATGCTGGGTGATATACAAATTCTGACTGCTAAGCTTCGGGAATCCTAATTTATCCATTTTAAATGCGCGTCAGCACGTTTCAGTCTGTTACAGTTCATTTAACAGCAGATACAGGTGAATCACAAATTAATCTGGTTGCTGTTTAGCACGGTCTCCTCTTGAGGTGTAGTATATTTTGGTGATCTTCAATCACATTCAATATATTCTTGAATATTCCTTCACATACAAGGAAGAGATCTTAGAGAAAGTGGAGACATGTTCAAATCTGTTATTTTACATTTGTTGTGTATTAATCAGGAAACGACACAACCACCTAATTTTTTTTTTTTTTTCAAAATTCTGCGTTACTCTAGGTCTTAATGCTACTCAATAGTTTTTCTAGTTTATTTCCCCTAGTCAACAGTCTGCAAACTGTTTCCCAGTAGATAACACACAGAGAAATACTGTAGATATGGCTCATAATCTGTTGGGTGTATGTGACAATTATGTAGGAACATTTATTTTTATAATTTTGGCTTGTCCATTTGGATATCACCACCAACTACAGCACTGGCTGTTAACTTTATATCATTTAAATGAAATTTCATTGCAGTACAACTTACCGACATTACTTATTATTCCCCTCTATTTGGACACGTAAACACCACCAAGCAACACTAAAATAAAAATCACAGGTATGTGATTTTTATTTTCTTAAGTATGATGACACCAACCTTATTTTTAGTGACACTTACTGTGAGTACAGTGTCGCAAAAAAAAAGGGTACAGAAACAGAGTAGTTGCATTACAGGATCTTAGCCAAAAACAGACAATAGGCTACAAGTGTTATTAAAAACACTACAGGTACTTGGGAGCCAATTCTAATGTTTTTTCTGATCAGTGCTGTTACAAAAAGCAGAATCTGTCCACTTAGGTTTAGAGTGCAGCTATCCATGAGTTGAAATTAATTTATTCAGGTCAAATTGAATGTGAATGGGATTGTGCTCATTGATCTGGAGAGACCCCGTCCTGCTGTTGATCGGAGAGACTCTGCCCTGCTGTTGATCTGGAGAGACTCTGCCCTGCTGTTGAGATCAACAGCAGATAACCAGATGGTTATGTTTAAATGCGGTGTTTTCGAAGGGCACTAAATGCTGCTCTGTAGACAATTGTTTTGAAACATAATCTTCACCTTAAACACACGTCAAATGGGATTTATACCAATGTTTTGCGAACGGCAGCATTTTTCTTTAGGCATAGACGCAGCCACCTACAATTTAGAAACATCTGCGGTGCATAGGTTTCAACCAGTTAATTTAGCCACCAGTTAATCCACAACACTGGAACTAAAATGAGTTTGTCTAAAACTGCTGTCAGTTGTGTCACCGTGCTGAATTCACTGCTACTAAATGTTATTCCCCTCCTTTCCGTCCAAACGTCTCTCGGCGTTTTAGCTAAACTGCAATTGCACCAAAACACACATCTCCGCAATATGAATTAAAAAAAAAATCCTGTACTTGTTGGTACTGAGCACACATACCGAAAAGACAGAAGCTACAATAAGAACAACCGTGGTTCTGTTGTGCTCCGCATATACTTTTTTATGAACAAAAGTTAAGAAATTACTCGAATAATTTCTTAAAGGAAAACGTGGCTAGTCGCCAGCCCGTTCAGCAGCGAATCTCAGTTTACCTTAAACACACAGTCTTCTGGTACTTTCCGTCCACTTTGGGTTATTTTTACGGTTTTCAAGTTTTAAGACGTCAAAATTATGTAGATGTAATGCCTTCGACTTCTTCTGTTATTTTTATGGCGGCTAGAACCCAGGGTATAGGTACTTTACTGCCACCTACTGGACTGGAGTTTTGGGAAACCACCTTATTCCTGTTTGCTGCAGCGAAGTGTACCTCCCTTATTCCCGGGAGGCTTACTGGGGTAACGATTATGGGTCTTACTTCCGGCGCCCACTGGAAGTAGCAGTATTTCACTGTAATTTGTAGTTTTTTGCTAGTCTATTTCATAATAGAAGTTACATATCTCTTTTCGGTTATAATGCAATATTTAGTAAAACTTGTTTACGGACATGCCGTTTTCTATCAGAGAGCTGTTCAACGACAGGGGAACGACATGAACACGATCATTACGTTTTTGTAAGGGAATGACCGCCTGTTAGCGAGTTGCTAACATGTAAACAAATGGCGGTTCCGGTTAGCGGTGGAAGTCGCGCCCATAAATCACGCAAAGCCTCATGGAGGCTATAGAACAAACAAAACTGTTTTATAAACGTATCATTTTTAAGTATGTAATTGTTAAACTGCCCTTCGTTTATAAGACCTAAAATATTCAAGGTAGACCTGAGTATTACACTCTTTGGTTGTTTCTGTGTTGTAACCATTTTATAACAACCTGTTTTCATTGTTTCCAGGAACAGCAAGAACGTTTCCAAAGAAAACTGGAAATTAACACTCAGTGATTCTTGAGAAGTGGGACAAAATAGGTTTAAATTTCACCCCCCAAAAATTTAATTACTCCTCAAGCTTATGTATTCAAATATGACAAATAATGTTTTGGAAATGTAAAGATGCCAAGGTGCAGGCTCCCAGGTGCATTTTTTTTTTTTTGAAAATTACATTTTTAATGAACCTGACCCAGAACTTTGTCATTATCACCTGACAAAAATAAATATATATATTTTTTAATTACCCTATTAGTAATATTTTACTCAGTTTTACAGACAAATGCCTCTCAAGAAACAAAAGAAATATTATTTAAAACAAAAAACAACATAAAGTC
>CAEGAE010031870.1:0-19514 GCA_903067095.1 Girardinus metallicus | reverse complement strand
TGATTGGTCTGCAGTGAAAGTCCCAGGAGGAAGCGGAGGAACAAGTCCAGGTGTCCATTTGGACTCTGCAAGGCCTGGTTAACAGCTGTCTGGTGGAAATCATTTGCTTTAGGTTTATTAAATAAAAAAGCTTTCTTAGATGTTTGATTTTCTCTCATAAGGTTGATACCAGATTTAATGTAAGCCTGATGAACATGAAGAGCAGCCAGAAACTCCTGAACACTCAGATGGACGAAGCAGAACACCTTGTCCTGGTACAGCCCTCTCTCCTCTTTAAAGATCTGTGTGAACACTCCTGAGTACACTGAGGCTGCTCTGATATCGATGCCACACTCTGTCAGGTCTGATTCATAGAAGATCAGGTTTCCTTTCTGCAGCTGATCAAAAGCCAGTTTTCCCAGAGACTTGATCATTTTCCTGCTCTTTGGACTCCAGTGTGGATCTGTTTCAGCTCCTCCATCATACTTGACCTTCTTCACTTTGGTCTGAACCACCAGGAAGTGGATGTACATCTCAGTCAGGGTTCTGGGAAGCTTTCCTCCCTCTCTGATCTTCAACACATCCTCCAGAACTGTAGCAGTGATCCAGCAGAAGACTGGGATGTGACACATGATGTGGAGGCTTCGTGATGTCTTCATGTGGGAGATGATCCTGCTGGCCTGTTTCTCATCTCTGAATCTCTTCCTGAAGTACTCCTCCTTCTGTGGGTCAGTGAACCCTCTGACCTCTGTCACCATGCCAACACACTCAGGAGGGATCTGATTGGCTGCTGCAGGTCGTGTGGTTATCCAGAGGAGAGCAGAGGGAAGCAGTTTCCCCCTGATCAGGTTTGTCAGCAGAACATCCACTGAGGTGGACTTTGTAGCATCAGTCAGGATTTCCTTGTTGTGGAAGTCCAGAGGAAGTCGACTCTCATCCAGGCCATCAAAGATGAACAGAACCTGGAAGTGCTCAAAGCTGCAGATTTCTTTGGTTTCGGTAAAGAAGTGATGAATCAGTTCCACCAAGCTGAACTTTTTCTCTTTCAGCACATTCAGCTCTCTGAAAGTAAATGGAAATATGAACTGGATGTTCTGGTGGGCTTTGTCTTCAGCCCAATCCAGAGTGAACTTCTGTGTTAAGACTGTTTTCCCAATGCCAGCCACTCCCTTTGTCATCACTGTTTCCGGTGGGACTTTAAACATGTCTTCCTGTCTGATTGTTGTTTCTGGTCTGTGTGGTTTCCTGGATGCTATTTCAATCTGTCTGACCTCATGTTCATCATTGACCTCTCCAGTCCCTCCCTCTGTGATATGGAGCTCTGTGTAGATCTGGTTCAGAAGGGTTGGACTTCGTGCTTTAGCAACCCCCTCAAACACACACTGGAACTTCTTCTTCAGTGCTGCTTTATGTTTGGGCTCACAAACAGCAACACGATGTTCTGAATCATCACAAAGACATAATTAGCATAATTAGAAAATTCACATCTATATCTCTGAAACAGAGATCATCCAAATGCAGTGCCTTTCAAAGGTATTTGTAGCTCTTGAACCATTTATAAGTTGTCACTTTACAACTGCAAAGTTTTTATTGGTATTGTACAGACACAATATTGTAGTTCATAGTGCCCCAACGCACTGTGCGTAGGGCACCAAATGGTCGACGGGGACAGAGCACCAATTAGGCTCAATCCCTATATTAAAACAGAATGACAACATATTTAACAAAAAATGTGCGAAGCATATTAATAGATAAGAAATACATAAATTTGCTCCAGAAAAAGATGAATCTCCTTCAGTCTCTCTCCCCCATGGTGCCCATCCCTCACGCTCAAGTTTGAACACAGCCTCAAAAATCCATCAAGAGTCGGGGTGAACAAGAGAAAAAGAAGAAGCAACGCAATGAAGAAACATGTGCTCTCTTCCTCCCTCTTCTTTAAAGTGAGCCATGGATTTGTCAAGGCTGTGAGGGAGAGAAGCAGGATAGCGGATCAGACTTATCTTCCTGTTGATGGACAAAACATTTTACATGTATTAAGCATGTAGAAAACAGGACACAATATTGCTTTGAAAAGTGAAAAGCTTGATAAATGAAAATTACAATAGCAACAAAGGCTTTGAACAGTAGTGTTACACTCTACCAAAAATAACTTCGGGTGAAAATGTTCTGCAGAATGTATAGATTTTCTGATTTTAATAGGCTGCTGCTAATTTATCTTCCTCAGGGAAACAAAACTTGCCATGATCATATGGGCTGAGGTGGATAGAATACTGAAAAATTGTCCTCAAGTAGGAGTAGCAATACTTCAACATATTTTTACTCAAGAAAAACTAAAAGTATCCATCGAAGAAATAAGAAATGTAGAATGATCCTGTGGGACTTTCAGATACAAACAGACTAAACTGCAAAAACACAAAATACTACCAAGAAATTGTGGTCTAGATTATACTGCAAATATCTTAGTAGACTTGAAATAAGTCTACTTCATTCATATTAAATAATTCTTTAATATGAATGAAAAAATCTTTGTTCCATTGACAGTTTAATTCACTTATTACAAGACATTTTTCCAATTTTATAAGTGACATAAAAGGACTACAATTTTTTTCATCAATATAAAGGAATTATTGACTTAATACAAGCTGGTATTAAGATTTAGCATTTTTATCAGTGATGGGCAGCAGAAGACAGCCATTGTGATTGATGCAGCCTTCCTACTGTAGTACCCAGTGGCATTGGAGCACAGGGGGGAGTGAACCCCACACTGGAGAGGTGGTTCCAACAAATACCTGGAGAAATATCTGACATCTCAGTTCAGAGGAGTGCAGTCGTAGAAACAGCTAAGATACTGTGATATGCTGTAATATGACAAAATGGGGAAGAGTTTTGGGGGGCGTTGATACTTTTGCAAGGCTCTGTAAATGACTTCCATTAATTAGCGTTCATCTGTCTGGTTAAATCTTTATGAAAACATGATCTTACTGCTCTGCAGGCGGACTGCCAGCTGCTCCTGCTTCATTCTCCTCAGAAAATTTGCAGTGATCTTCACAAAAGCTTTTCTGCTGCTCCTCTTCTGCTCTTCATCACCCTCCAACACATTCTCATCCTCCATCTGATCCTCAACAAGTTTTGGACAGTCAGAGCTCAGAAACCTTTGGATGATCTTCAGCTCGTTTCGCACAAAGCTAACGATGTCGTCCTCCAGCATCTGGAACAGGATCACATATGAAGGAATCGTCAGACTGAACTCAGGGCAGATTGCTGCTGAACAGAACGACAAGTCTCCGTTCCATGAACAGCAGCATGGAGATTATTGTAAACAACAGATGTAGCATAGCTGCAGATGTACACACCATGAATATGGAGTCCAGCTGTGCTTGAGCCTGCTGCTCCGACTGAACAATGGGAACATCTAACTTCTGCCCATCATCTCTGAGGAGGAACCATGAAAAATTAGCTCCTGTTATTTCCTCTGCTTGTCTTCAGGATGTGCAAATACCGGGCCACTTAGTCCAGAACATCAGTCAGTACAGTTTATTTATGCAGAACCTTTATCAGTGGAAGGAAGCAATGTAAAAGATGTCGGATCACATAGTGGACCACGTGTACCTGTCCTGCTGGTTCATGAAGCAAACCTAGTTTTAAAATGTCCAGTAGCTGTAGAACATTTTAAAAAAGCTAAACCAGAGGGTTAGCTTTAGATGAGTTCAGAACCTGGAAAAACTTACTTCAACAAGAGTCAGAAGAGAAGAAATAAATTGATTACAAATAAAAATACGGAGTCAAAAGAGTCTGAGTCTGCTCTAGCTAACAGTGGATTCTGTCTGCTTTGTAGCTTCAGGCTAGCAGATCAGATTGTCACGGTTTGTGTTGGGTGTTTCCTAACAAATGGAGGAGACGCTTGATTTGATTACAGGTGTGAAGTTTTTGATAGTTGAACATCTAAGATGGTCATGTCATTTGCCTTTTGGTAAGAAAAGAGGTTTTTTGTTTGATGCTAAGGAAGACAGCATCAGTTCTGGGTCGGGAAGGTAACAAAAACACTGGAGTCAAGCATCAAGTTGTGTCCTGCTGTTTTATGACACTGTAAGGTTTTCTGTGTGAGGCCAGATGACCAAAACTATTCAGATAACCCAAAAGAAAAGAGCAAGGAAGAGAATATTATACAATTTATATTAAAATAGTTTTATCGTATTCAGGTTCTTGAAGAGGGTTTACTTTCTTTTTCTCACAACTGTTCAGGCGAATGTTTAGTTCATGGTTTGTGTTGCTCATTTATTTCATTCTTACTCTGATTTCTTGTTACGTATATTTGCTCTGTAGCTTTTTTACATTTGCAACTCATCCAAATACACACCTACAACTGCTACAAGACGAATTTTGTCAAGACGAATCAAGTTTTGTGCCTTCAGTGACAAAATAAACATCAGTGACAAATAACTGGACAATAACATTGACCAATTATTTATTTTTTATTACAGTCGAACTTCAGACTGTGAACCTGAAACATCCCACCAGAAGTTTTTCAATAAAATTAAAAATGAAAATCAAATATTCCACTAAAACATTCCAGATGGATTTACAGCTCACCTCCGGCTGGATGAGAACTCGATGTTCTGAAACATGGACTTGTTGCTGCTGAAGGACTCGCAGCCGGGTCCAGGTTCTTCCTCAGTTTTCTGTCTCTCATGAATCCTAGGAGGAAAACATTGCAGTTCACGATGACTTTCCTCTGCATTTCACCCAAATCTGATTCTGCAAAACTGAATGTGTATAAGATGCTATTAATTACTCATCTGAAATAAAAGCTGGAGGGCAAAAATTAAATGATGAAATTCTAAACATACAATTATGACTAAAAAATATTTAAGATATGATTTATCATCTTTAATACATTTCTCAGTGTTTTTTGAAAAACAAAAATGTACAGTGTGTCTGATGAATCCATCTGTTTAACATCAGTAGAATGGGTCGTCATGCTGGTGCTGCTCCCGGGGTCACAGATGGGTTTTGGTTCTGGTTCTAGTCTGTTTCCATGTTCAGATCCAGCACCAGGCTCCGGTTCTGGACTGTTACTGTGAAGAAAGGCAGGTTAACGGATCTGAAAGCTGTAGCGTCACAGATTCTGACAGGATTCAGATCAGCAGAATAAACAGAACAAATACCGTTGAGACTGTGGACAAACTTTTTGTACTTCCTATTTGCTGAATTTATGGATTTATTACTGCTATATGTAGTGGAAAACAGCTGAAACAGGACAGAGTATCAAACTGTAATTAAAACAGAATTTATTCATACAGCGCCGTCTAATGGACACAGGCAGTGGTTTTCTTACTGCATGCTCTCCAACAATATATTTGCATTACACCTGGTCTATGTTGTTTACAGTCAAAGTGATAAAGATGTTAAAACTTAAAAATCTTCAGTGGAAACATTTTCACAGAGTCTTAATTATTGGTGCCAATAGCCGTTTGGAAATCGATCTAATAACCAACCAGCTGTTTGTGTTGTATTAATGTGTTTGGTTGGAAAAATAAAAAGTAGTAGTGACTGGCCATTAACACAGCTACCAACACAAAAAAGACTTTTCTGTCAAAACTGTCAGGAGATGGCGCTATCACTGCATCAAAATAACTCACATAGCTTGGATGTTTCTATCTTTCCTTCTTATAGAAAGTTTCCGTCATGTTGATTTTTCAGCATGACAAATCAGGCTTGACCTATTTTTCCTCTGACATTTTGCACATAAGTTAGAGCTGCAGTTGTATCCTAAAAAAAGAAAGAAACAGATAGAAAATTTTAGATATCTCTCCCAAACGAGACACTAATGTGCATTTATAAGGAGTACTAATTATATTGTTGTTGGGATGGAAAGCAGTAAGAAAATAAATCATGTGTGTCCCTTCAGGGACTCCGTAGTTTTGTGGATCCTGACAGAGCAGCAGAGCATTTTCATTTGTCAGAGAACAGGAAGTAACAGTGACACATGTTAAGGTGGATAAAAAATAATAATAAAAAGACTCAAGATACATTGAATGTCAAAACTGCATAAACAGCTATGTTAAATAAAACCATAACAGACCGAAGACACTGCAGCAGAATAATCAGATATGATGCAACAAAGCTGAATATAGGATACATAATCTGAATGAAATACATGTAATTTCCCTGTGAAAGGTGTTGCAGGTTTCTGTCCTTTTCCATATCTAATCAGTGATTTGGATGTTTTATTCACACAGAAAGAGATCACAGTTTAAATTGGAATGAGACAAAATGTCTACAAACATCAAGAAAACACTTTGAAAGTATGGAAAAGCAAACTTACAGTTATTCCAACCGTCTAAAGTTTCAAAGACGACGTCTTTCCTGAAGATGGGAGAACAGTACCGATTCGGACTTTGGTCCCGGTGAGCAGATCCCTGGATGGAGTCAGAGCCTCACCTGTTTTAGAGGCGGGGCAGAAACACAAACCTCACAGCCGCTACAGCCAAACTGAATTTCAACTTTAAATATTGATAATGATGTCTGTTCATCTATTCAGAAAAACTGAAACCAATGTGACCAGTCAGGATGGACGTCACAGTTCAACAGTTTTCCTTTAATCTTCCTCCGTCGCTCTGATTCTGCCCAGCACAGACGGTTTCTGTATGAACACTGGATCACTTCTAACAGAACAAACGAACAAAGTCCATGTGAGCAGCAACACTGACACCAACCTGAGGAATGAAAGGGAAAGATATTTCATGACAATGAAAACACATTAAAAGGATTTTTCTGAGACTCTTACTGAGTAATGAAAACACAAAGATAAGAAGGAAATTAAAGTGACATTACTTTATTAAACAGACATAAAAGAATCTCAGAAAAGCCTTCAACTTATTTTAAAAGTAATTAAAATGGATAATCATATCCAGAAGCTTTTGATTCTGTCATAATACCATGGATCAACTTAGACATGAAATGTTCCTTTGATAAATTTCTGCTTTCTTAGAATTTTATTGGCTCCAGGTTGTGATGTATTTGCAGTCTGAATTATGTCTCTCGTGTCTGTTTTTTGTTTGATTTCTCTCTGATCCTCAGTTAAAAACCCCTCATTCAGACAAAACTTATATATCATATCAGCATTCATTTTGCACATTACTCTGTTGCTCATTTCTGAGCTTAGTGGTCCTCATGGACAATGTAAAACGAAGTACAAATCTATGGATATTTTGCTATAAAAATTGAAACATTAATGCAGATTCCTTCAGGTTTCTACTTGCATTTTGAAGTTCAAGTTAGAAATGAAAAATGTTTGTGTTTTGAAACAGACCGAGACGTTTTTCTCTCCATCTTTTGGATGTTGAGTTTCCTCCTCTGCAGTTTGGATTATTGGACCAGAAGCTTCTGGTTTCTGGCAGTTCTGATTGTCTTATGCAAACATTAAGCTACTTTACTTAAGACTTCGACAGAAATACGAATTTATTTGACATCAGACTGCAGTAATAAATGCACATTATGTTGTTACTGTTGAGTATTTGTATCCCTCAAAAGCAGCAGAACTTTTTAAAATGGCCTCCACCTGCAAGAAGTTTATTCAAGTCTTTCTGGGGCGACGCGGGGATTTCTGACGGTGTGTAAGTCCAGCTGGGTGTGTAGCTGAATGTTTATAACTGAACTGAGGAGAAGTGCGTCACGGTGCCTTCAGAGACCGCTGTCTGCTCGTAAACTGGCCTGTTGTTTTAAAATAAGGAACCGGCTGCACTTCCAGAAACATTGTCATCTTTAATAATCTATCAAACATATGAAACAACAAATATCTGCAGGCCTGAGAGAAAATGTGTTTGAATTAGACGGAAAGTCGTTGTTGAATCCTCATTTCCTCATAACATTGAACTTAAACAGAGAACGCTGTCCGTTTAACTGAGAGCGGAAATGTGTCTGGGCTAACTGGAGACCAGCCCCCGTTACTATCGCGGCATTTCTGGATCATTTTATGAGAAATGGCTTCAAAAACACCCAAACAAATTTTAAAGGACATCCTGGAGGACCTGTTAAAGGAGAACCTTGACAAGTTCCGAGCAGAACTGCTGGACCGGGGAGTTGTGAAGACGAGCCAGGTGGAGAATAAAGGCTTCTTGGTGATTACAGATGTGATGGTTCAAGCTTATACCGAGATAAAAGCTCTGCAGGAAGCCGAGGACATCCTCAGAGCGACCAAATGCGAACAGGCGGCGGACGAACTGGGTAAATGTCCACAACTTCTGGACCCACTGGTTCCTTCCACACTGATGAGGTCAGCGGGAGAATTCAAGCAGTTTTATCCTCAGATTTTAGCATGTATGAACGTTTTCTCTCTGGATGAGAGAAAACGTTTAAAATTAATTCTTACTCTGATTTCAAAGAGTAAAAATTAAACCAGTGGGCCTCTACTTTCACCTACAACCTTCAACATCCGAGTAGTTCCTGTTTCCTGCTTCTTTTGTCTCCAACTCAGTAACCTGATGCGTAAAAGCCACAGAAAAAAAGAGAAAAGCCCTAAAAATCGGACCTAAGTTTCAGTTCAGACTTTTTTCTTTTCTTGGGGGAAACTGAGGAAACAGAACAGTTTTTTTTTCCCGGTTTGGATCTGGATCCCTGCTGATCCTAAATGCCACGTGTTATGCAGAGAAACGCGCGGCCTGTCGCGGGAGCGCGCATCGCTCCAAACTAATGAGGAAACTTTTAAAGATATTCCTAACATTATCACGTCTCTTAACCATGTCAGCCCTAAAACGGTGGGTTTTATTTTGCAGATTAATTGAAATAAATACAGTTTTTACACATTTATTGAGACACATGAGTCGAGCGTTTTTCAGTGTCTGATGAAAATGTTTTCCGCTGATGGTTTGAAATTCCCCGATTTTTCTTTTAACACCATTATAGTTTAACGCATAACAAATCAGAGGCCCATTATGTAGAACATTTTACATCACATTAACTGTCTAGTCTATTAATGCATTTTAATTTCTGAGCCTGACAATATTTCAATCCCTTGTCTATTGTCACGTTGATATGAAACTTATAGCTGTAGCTCAGAGAACAAGAGTCATTATGTAGAAAAGGTGAAATCTCTCTTAACTCTTCATTTCTTCAAATTAGCAGGGTTGTACATTTTTTGGCACAGCAAATTAATAGCTTGCCAATATCTGCATGCCCTCTCTATTTTCCCCAAATATTATTCTATTGATATAAAACTCATACCAGCAGTTGATAGAACATTGAGACAAGGACCCCAAGGCACACAGCAGGGTTTAAATACACAGGGAGACAAACAAGAAACAGGTTTAACTAATCAGAGACTCCACAGAACACAGATCTAAATAAACCCAAATCCCTACAGTGGCGTCCCAGTACCTGCATCAACAATACAGCGTTTCATCTCTAAAATAAACTGTTGAAAACAAATATTGTTTTCTATATTTGCAGCTGAAGAAGCCAAGAAAGCAGGTCTAGGAACACCTGACCGTGACCCGGCTCTGGGTCCAGGTCCGGCTCCGGGTCCGGCTCCGGGTCAAGGTCCGGCTCCGGTTGGAGGTTAGCTCTGCTTCTTTATTTCATTTAAATATGCAAAGCACTAGAACAATTTCATCCACAAAGAGTAAAATATTCCCACCCATCTTTGTTCAGTGATGTGCAGCTGGCTGTGCTTCAGTCACAAGTTTTTACTTTTTATCTGATTATAGTTTTTCTATTCAGCATTGAAGCTGCTGGGATGTTTTAGCAGAAATGTGTCAGTTCAAAGCTGATAGTTTGGAAATGGTCAGCATCAACTGGAGTCTGGCAGTACAGGAAGTGAAAGGTGAAGATCTGCTGCTCAGTAACAGCCAGCAGAGATCCAGTCATCATGGCTGCCGGGCTGCAGACCGACAGACCCACCCAGATTTACTGGGTGGGTCTGTTCAAAGCCGACCCACCAGCTGGTGCAACATGCGGGCAGGAAAGGCATGAAGCTCCCTGACCAAGAGGGAAGAACATCAGTGCCAAGTTCAGGTTGGAGTTTCCACTAAGTTAGAAACGACTCTGAGGTCGGCTGAGATGGACCTGCTCAGGTCCAGACAGACAGACAGACAGACAGACAGACAGACAGACAGACAGACAGGCAGACAGGCAGGCAGGCAGGCAGACAGGCAGGCAGACAGACAGACAGACAGACAGACAGACAGACAGGCAGGCAGACAGACAGACAGACAGACAGACAGGCAGGCAGGCAGACAGACAGACAGACAGACAGGCAGACAGGCAGGCAGGCAGGCAGACAGACAGACAGGCAGGCAGGCAGGCAGACAGACAGGCAGGCAGGCAGGCAGGCAGGCAGGCAGACAGGCAGGCAGACAGGCAGGCAGGCAGACAGACAGACAGACAGACAGGCAGGCAGGCAGGCAGACAGACAGACAGACAGGCAGGCAGGCAGGCAGGCAGGCAGGCAGACAGACAGACAGACAGACAGGCAGGCAGGCAGGCTGGCAGACAGACAGGCAGGCAGGCAGACAGACAGGCAGGTGGTTACCAAGCAGACATGATGGCAGGAATGACCTAAAGTAGCACCATTTGGTCACATGACTGAAGAAAGGCTGATGGGAAATGGTGTTTTATAAGGAAAACAGCCTTCATGATATAAAACCTCCAGAATGTATTTCTCCTGTTGAGATGGATTTTGTCAGAAACTAATTTTGTTTTTATTGCTGCAGTTGTTTTTCCTCAACAGGCAGATCAAGCTTCAAATGCGTCTGTCAGTGATGGTGAGTTCTTCTGCTTTTTCCTCTTTAAACTTGTTGAATGATCACTTTAGTACAAAAGAAAAATCTGAAATCTGAAAGCAGCAGAGAGCAGATTATTACCACCTGCCTTTATTAAGCGACCTGCTGCTCCTGAAACAGAAACATTTCACTCCACTGAGCAAAAGGTTTTCCAGTAAAGTTAGAAAAATCTGAAAATATGTTTTATGATGTTCATTTAAAATAATGAAGTTATTCTGTGACCAAACAGCATTTCTGATGTTTTCCTGCAGACTTTGACTTGAGGTAAAATCTGCACTAAAAGGACAAAATGATGGAGCTGCACCAGGATCCACTGAACGGACTGCAAGTCCATACAAGATGTTTTCTACAACATCCTGAAGGACCAACAGCTCCTCACTGACAGGCCGACCACAAGTTCACTTTTAACCTGGAGACAATTACCTGGAGATGAATTGTTGAACTTTAATAAATTACTTTTTAACTCTAGATGGCTGTTTATTAAACATAAACGTGTAGATTGAGAAATCCAAGGAGTTACAGTTATAGTCAGGATGTCAACATTTACAATGGTGAAGATAAAGAAAAGATCAACTTTAGCAAACGGATCATGTCCCAATCGCTGCTTTTTCTGTCTACAGGATATTATTTCCATTAAAACCTGTTGGATGAGGTCACAGTCTCTCTTTAGGCGGTTGCTAGGTAACACAGCATTAAGAATCAATTATCTATTATTGACTTTTAATTCAGAAAATAATTCAATAAACATAGCTTTGTTAACATAATCTTTTAACAAAGCTGGTTGTTTGAACACAGTCCATCTGTTCTTGATCTCCATGGCAACCATCCAGCTGTTAAACGCCTGGGTGGACCAGCGCTGCACCACGACTCCACTGATCCTTCAGACTAGCCAGCAGCAATTAGTAAACACCTGGTGGAGCTGCACCTCAGCTGAGCTCATCATAAGAGCTACGTCTCAGGGAAACACTGCTAAAACAAAAAATAAAAAAGCTTTTTTAAAGCGCAAGTAGAGGAGTGATGTTGTCTGTTAACGTCAATATAATATTTGGAAGTGTGACCAACATGGAGTGATCGGCTTCCTTCACTTCCTCTGCTGCCATTTCTAAAGTAATTAAGTTACATTCAAATTCTGGTGTTTTAAAGACAAAATGAATACAGATAAATATAACTATAAAATAACCAATTGATGCTGAAACTAATGCTTACAGTAGGTAATGTAAATATATAGTATGTCAGAACAGGACACAGAAATTCCATTGACGATGTTTACAGTGTATTCATTTTAAAAGACACAGCAGGCAGAACAACAAAGCTTCTGCACAAACAGGAGGTCTCACTTGAACATAATCTGGGTGTCAGTGTTTCATAACTGCTTTGTTTAAAATATAATTTTTCCTCTCTCACCAAAGTCACTCATGCTGGGTAAAAGATCTAGAAATCTTATAGATGTAATAGAAGCAATATTTAATAAAAATATTACTCTAGTAAAAAGTACTGTGAAATAAAACTACTCCTAAAACTACATTAAAAAACCTTGTTGAAGTAAACTGAGTACAGGTAAGTGGATACTGCCCACCTCCTGTTTGGATCGGCCTTATGAGGCCTTATGAGGCCTTATGGGCCTTATGGGGCCTTATGAGGCCTTACGGTCCTTATGGGGCCTTATGAGGCCTTATGGGGCTTGTGGGACCTTATGGGGCTTGTGGGGCCTTATGGGGCTTGTGGGGCCTTATGAGGCCTTATGGGGCCTTGAGAGGCCTTATGGGACCTTGTGGGGCCTTAAGATGCCTTATGGGGCCTTAAGAGGCCTTATGGGGCCTTAAGAGACCTTATGATGCCTTACGGGCCACATGGGGCCTTAAGAGGCCTTATGGGGCCTTAAGAGGCCTTATGTGGCCTTACTGGGCCTTATGGGGCCTTATGGGGCCTTAAGAGGCCTTATGGGGCCTTAAGAGGCCTTACGGGGCCTTAAGAGGCCTTATAAGGCCTTATGGGGCCTTACTGGGCCTTAAGAGGCCTTATGAGGACTTACGGGGCCTTAGAGGGCCTTAAGAGGCCTTATGAGGCCTTACGGGGCTTTATGGGGCCTTCCGAGGCCTTACGGGGCCTTACGAGGCCTTACGGGGCCTTACGAGGCCTTACGGGGCCTTATGAGGCCTTATGGGCCTTATGAGACCTTACAGGCCTTACGGAGACTTAAGAGGCCTTATGAGTCCTTACGAGGCCTTACCGGCCTTATGGGGCCTTAAGAGGCCTTATGGGGCCATAAGGGGCCTTACGGGCCTTATGGGGCCTTAAGAGGCCTTATGGGGCCTTACGGGGCCTCAAGAAGCCTTATGGGGCCTTACTGGGCCTTATGGGGCCTTAAGAGGCCGTCTGAGGCCTTACGGGGCCTTACGGGGCCTTAAGAGGCCTTATGAGGCATTACGGGGACTTGCGAGGCCTTACGGGGACTTAAGGGGCCTTATGAGGCCTTACGAGGCCTTATGGGGCCTTAAGAGGCCTTATGAGGCCTTATGGGGCCTTAAGAAACCTTATGGGGCCTTATGGAGCCTTAAGAGGCCTTACGGGCCTTAAGAAGCCTTAAGAGGCCTTATGGGGCCTTACGGGGCCTTAAGAGCCCTTAAGAGGCCTTATGGGGACTTAAGAGGCCTTATGAGGCCTTATGGGCCTTATGAGGCCTTACAGGCCTTATGGGGCCTTAAGAGGCCTTATGGGGCCTCACGGGCCTTCTGGGGCCTTAAGAGGCCTTATGAGGCTTTACGGGCCTTATGGGGTCTTATTGGGCCTCGTGGGGCCCATGCGTGCCGGCCGGCCTTTAAGACTGCATACCTTGGCAAAACAGCCGCTACTATTATAAAATGTAATATTAGTTTATGATCTCTGACTTTTTAAATTAATTGTAAATTAAAGAGTGTTTAACATATTTTTTTCGTCTGAAACAAATTGTAACCTTAATCTAGGTTTAATTACACAGTTATCTGAGGAGCATTTTTACCAAAAGATTATTCAGTGAGGTAGATAAATAAAAAAATAAAAAGATCCAGTGCAACTTAATTTGATCGTTCGGCTTTATTCTTATTTTCTTGTTGCCTTTTCTAAAAGTTGATTTATTGGAATCAATGTGTTAATTAAAGGTCATCTTCAAACACAATTCATGTATCAGCATCAAGTGTTGGAAAGAAATATTCCATAAACTAACAAAGTTAAAAAATGAAAATAAAGCACCACAAAGTGTTGGAACTCAGACCTTTTCTATAAATGTTTCTGAAGCAAATCTTCTCAAAGACCCGTGATTTACTCACCTGCATTATCATTTAGGCTTTCTGGTTGCCATAGTAGTTATCTACAAGTGTTTGGATAACACAACTCCCGCCAGGTAACCACAGAAACTTCATCTTCTAAAAACCTAAATTTCTTAAACGATATCATATGTGTCATGTTTTGTGCTAAATCCTGTAACTCGGTTCTCCAGTCAGAAATACTCTTAAGAAATAAGAGTATCAAAAAACCTGCAAAATATGTGTTAGACTATTTTGGTTTGTGTTTTAATTCAGATTTTTAGGAAGAGTATAATAAACATTTTCAAAAAATATAAATATTCAGCTTTGGACAAATAAAGTTTTTGTTCTCTTCAACTTAATGCAGCAGGAAACTGTGAATTCAAGGGTTTCATGTTTCTGACTGGTGAAAATTCACATCACATAAACATGATTGCAAACGTGCCACGTTCACACTCATCCAGTCAGACTTTGTGCCCCTCATCCTCCTGGCGGAGAGAGACTTGGGCTTTAATGTTGATTTAACGTAAGGTTGTTTTCCTCATGTTGGACTCGTTGGGCACAAATGACTCAAAACGTCTCGGTTAATGCAGTGAGTTCCATGTTTGTCGGAGGTTTGCTCTTCTTCCTCGTGGGGGTGGAGCCGGCGTCATCTCAGTGTTTGCAGACAGCTGCACCATCATGCAGTCATACATGGAGACGTAACAGTAGCAAAGCATGCAAGCTAGTTGTAGCTACCTAAATTAACACCAGTTTATGTGCTACCATTAGTACAAATCATATTGTTAGCATATTAGCTAATAAAAATTTCATCATTCCTTTAAATTCCTTCAAGCACTGTTTTAAAGTTACAGTGTGAAAAATGAGACTTTCTACACCATGACGTGTGATTTACTGATGGTAACTAAAAGGCATGAAAATAGGAAGATTTTGTTTTCAAAACTGGATTCTAAGCGACAGAACAAAGAGACAAAAAGCTGGTTCTGTTAATGTGTCCATTAACAGTTGGTAAGTAAACAACCATAAAACTCAGAAAACAAGATTTTAGCTGGAATCTTCTGCAAGAATAAAACATTTTGAAGACTAAATGTATTTATTGTAATGTTTAATTTTGAGCACCATTTTTGAAACAATAGTTAAGACCTTATAAAATTATGAATTATTTTGTTAAAATATTTGCATCAAAAGTTTATTTGACAATTTGCACTAAAAAAAAATATTCACAGAAAAAAATGGGAAAAAATATGAATGGAGTTATTTGTGTGAAGTGTTTCTGGAGTTTGTCCAGTTTGTCCTGAATTTGTTTGGAAGAGGTTCCTGTTTGGATCATGAGCCACTTCCAGACAGCGCCTCCAGCAGGTCATTCCTGGGTATTTTCCTGAGAACCTCCTTGGTTTTCTCCACGGCCTGCTGGCTGAAGGTCTGCAGCAGCAGATCCACCAGGTCTAAGGCGTCTGCGTTCTCCAGCTGACCGGCTGTGATGCTCAGTGGACCGGCTCCTCCGTCTGCTCTGCAGCCAAACGCCTGAGCATCCTTCAGGAAAAACCGGAACCTTTTCAGGTCCTGCTGCGTCAGATTTTCAATCACTTCCAGAAGCTTCTCTCTGTCTGAGCGCAGGGAAGCCGCCTGGCGACATGGAAACAAAGTTTATGAAACTGAATCAGTGTTATTGCATCTCTAATTAAACAGCATCTTTATTTATTCTATAGAGTGGGAGGGTTTTGGCCTGACTGAGCAAAGACCAATGAGGGAGGCATGACGGAAACAGGAGGAATGTTAATGACAACAAAATAAACGTAAAAGTGGAACAAAACTCAGTGCAGCTGAAAGAAAGTTATGAATCCTCATCAGGAAACAAGACAGAAACAGTGAAACGAGTTAAAACTCTGAGCAGGGAGAGCAGAAACCTGCAGGCACAGCCCATTAAGTTACACCCATTAAACTAGTTTATTTAACTGGGATCTTGACTCTGAGTAATTTAAAGCCAGGTGAGAGGCAAAGGAAGAAAAATGAAAACAAAAGCAGTGATCAGGAAATTCAATACAAACTAAACAAAACCTGAAGATCTGACAAACATCTATCCAAAAATGAAATCAGGTTAATGACTCACTTTTTGCGTGAGAGGAGACGGATGTTGCACTGAGGACAAAACAAACACAAACCTTTACAATTCAAAGAATAATCAGTAACTTATTTTCTTTAAGTGAATAATTACCATTATTCACACAATGGTAAAAAAATTTACCATTGTGTGAATAAGTGACTCCAGTTGCTGCACGTGCAGCTGAAACGAGAAGAAATGTTTGTTACATTTCTTTCTCTTCTTCATTGAAAGGAAAAACTCCAGAATATCGATTCATTCTTAACACTTAGAAATGAACCTAAAACCCAAATGCTGTTTGTCAGCAGAAATGAAGGATCTCATCTCTTACCTTCTCTGTCCTCAGTTTTTTGGTATTCATCTGAAATTCAAACAGAGAAAATAAAGATTTAGAGGATTATTTTTTAGCAGAGTAGGAAGGTGATGTATCAGAGTCAGAGTGATTGTTTTAGTGACCTCTTCGAAGTGCGCAGGTCCACACTGGGCTGGGCTGCTTTGCTCTTGAGAGTTTCATCTGGAAGTCTGTGTCTGGATTTTTAATGTACACTTCGAAGAAATTTGGCCTTTTGGGGTCATACCTGAGCTTTAGTCTCTGTTCACACAGGAAAGGAGGGAAGGATTGGATTTACTGAGTTAAAATCTCTGTGATATTGAAGATTTGGGTCTCATAAGGACTCCCTCTTATTTAAGCTCACTAAGCTGCACACATTGTCCCAGTGAAGCAGCAATCACACAATGCAGTGACAGAATCACAGTGACTGGTTCAGAGGTGATGAAGTTTCTGACCTTTGAGTTAATCTGCAGGTGTTAAAGTTAAGATAATGAACTCTTACAATACAAAAAATATGACTGGAGTTACATCACTTAGCAGCTTCACAATGTTTTTTTCCTTAATTTAATATTCTTATGGATGCATTTATATCCATGTGAGCAACAAACTTCTTTGTAATTTCTTCTAATTTAATATAACATAAATAATGATCAGCTTATCAATGCATTTGATCAGCAGCTCCAGGCTGATGACTCTTTTCTTAAACCCAACAGAAGCAGAAACGCTTTCCTGACAGCTTTATTTTCACCTTCGTTTACTAAATTATGTGGAATCTGCTGTTTCTGTTTGCAGATTATTTTACGGTTACAGACAAAATTAGATTTAACAAACAGCTGAGCTTTTTAAAGACCAGATATCATGACCAATAAAGGTTATTGTTTCTGGAGAACGGAGGATGTGTGTGGTGTTCGGTTATATAACCTGTCAGTGCTGATTTTGCTCAGCTCCATCCTCCTGTCTGCAAGACATTGGCCTAATTAAAGCAAGATACTGATTGCTCATAAATATTTTATAACACCCCTCTTGAAACAGCTGAGCCAATGAGATCATGTTGTAGCTGCTGCATCCTTCCACTGTTGGTCTGAAATGCAGGATTAATATCAATATAAACTTGGCTGTGTGGTATTAAACCTCACAGATGTGGAATCATACCTCAGGACAAACTTCAGCCGTTTCCAGATCTGCTGTGAGGACGAAGTCATCAAGCATTTTCAGAGGCATGTCTGGATCTGGTTTTCGGATGACTTTGTATCCATAAGACTTTTCCCTTTGGTCCATTTCCTCCAAGCAAAAACAATCAACAACACAAGTTTATTATTTATTGATCATAAAAATCATAATAAAAACTAAGATTATTTTAGCAGACAAGCAGATTACCAGTTACAGATTAAAACTGAATGGTCATAATTTCCACAGCATCACTCTCCTCTCCAGGACAGGAAATGTTTCTCAAACAGCTAAAAGTTGTGATTTTTCTAACTGAGTCAGATGGATTGGAATGAGTTCATTATAAACCAGAGAAATATTTACTATGACTCCAGACATATCAGCACGTTGTATGCATTACAGACTTCAACAATATTATTTCAGTTTTCAAAGTGTTTGTCAGTAATTTGGGTTTAATATGATAGTCCAATTTAATTCTGAAGATGTAAGAACCAAATACGACCAGCAGGGGGAGACACTGAAATGTTTAATTCTGGCCAACAAACATGCAAAGAGCATTGAAGCTGCACTGGTCCAGGTCCAGGCTGGTCCTGCCATGGAAACAGACCCAAAGGAGAAAAGACTTTCAGATCTCAACCAAACTGGTGCCTCTGGGCTCGTCTTGTGTCGCGTTTAAGGACTGACGGCCTGGGAAAACTGAGGGTCTAATGTTGGTTTGTGCTGGAGTCAGCTATACTCATTAAGCTAAGGCAGAGAGAAGCAGGACAGGCCCAAGGTATAAGCAAGCTGAGCAGCTGCTTAGGACCCCCACGGTACAAGAGCACCAAAACTAGCATAAAAGACAAATATACATATATTCTAATAACTTTGAATGTTGCAAACTAAATGCTATTACTCATGGAAAAACTATTTCTGTATTGCTTTTTATGAATAATAATGATTTATCTCTTCCTATTGATGGCTGCTGCTACTGTTGGGGAAATATGAGATATAAAATGTAGTGTTTATCAACGGATATTACTTTTAAATCATTAAAATAAAATGGCACACTTAAATACTACTGTGAAT
Organism: Girardinus metallicus; assembly: GCA_903067095.1. Taxonomy (NCBI): domain Eukaryota; kingdom Metazoa; phylum Chordata; class Actinopteri; order Cyprinodontiformes; family Poeciliidae; genus Girardinus; species Girardinus metallicus. Next base: position 809 of record CAEGAE010031870.1, on the reverse strand, counting down.
TTTAAAAAAAAAGGTTTTATTTCCTTACTCCTGTAAGGTTGAAATCAAAAGTAATAAAGGCACTGGTATAATGTATGCTAATTACAAAGTGTGCTAATGATAGAGTGTGTGTTACACACATAGAGTTGCTTAGGACATGTTGGCATGGGTCACCCGCATTCACTCAAAAAAGCTGCTCAGGGCCCCAAAAAGGCTTGAACCGGCTCTGGAGAGAACTGTGGTTATTTTAAGGCTGTAAAGAGTGAGCCGTATTAGTTATGTCTCTACTAAATTGGCTGAACCAAACCTGATGTGACTTTGCTTCTGACTGCGGCTGATGGTACCAGCATTGCAGTTTGGGGCACTCTGATTACAGAGAGGAGGAGGAAAATCATACAGTGTTTAGCCACAGCTAGCTGGTAGCTCCCAGCTAACGATGCTAACCCCAGGCTGACATGGTGCATGTTAGCCATCGACAGCCTTTGCATGAGGTTAGAAATGCTGCATTTATGTTCTGAAGTTTAATAACTGAGTAAGAATATTTTGGAGTTTAGGAAATGAGTTAAACAGAAATATGAGCTATTACAGTAAATTGCTGTACTTTGTACCTTTTTTCATATTTGTATATTATAATGGCTTATAAGTTGACTAGACAAAAATTCTGACCCGTTTCTGTATGAAAACTACTTCTACCATAAGCCCGGCATTATTTACCTGCTGTAAGGCCGGGTCGCGTGGGATGAGGTAAACGTTCAGCGTGAGGAAAGCCGTGTTGGTCCGATAGAGCAACATGTTGCAGTAGACTTTGACAGGAAAGCCCACTCTCATCA
>CAEGAE010031853.1:0-97192 GCA_903067095.1 Girardinus metallicus | reverse complement strand
ACATGTTAGCTTCATATCATATTGTTTTGTTACCTTCATCTAAAAAACAAAATCTGAATTTGTAGACTTACAGAGGCAAAATGTGAAATCTGAGAGAAACTTCAATGTTTTTAGCATAGAACATGTGTTGTTTCACAGTTTTTCCCCCCAAGGGAAACTTGTGAAGGTTGTCTTGGACAGTTTTGCTCAAATTAGCAAAGTTTAGTAACAACCTGTGCAGAGACGCACTGAAAGACCACCCACTGGCGTGACGTCGACCGCCTCAAGCAGAAAGGTTATTACCTGGATGGCTACCAGAGAAAGAGTTCTTAAAAAAATCTTTGTTGAAGTTGTAAAATTAGAGTGGTTCTTAGTCGTTTAAAATGTTAAAACACTCAACTGATGTTTAAAAGGTTAATGAACTCAATGCTACAATTGTCCTCAAAATTGAAGCTTTTTCAAGAAAGCAGGATTGGATACATCAGTAGATATCAGGATGTGGATAGGAGTTTTCTGTGCTGCTTGATGTGTACTTAGCTTTTTTTTATCTTTGGAGACCATTTTATGCTCTGTGGAGACGTTCATATTTCAGGTAACGTATATCTTCAACGGTTTTTATATCCTGGACTGGTGGCACTCTGAAGGTGTGTAGAGCTGCTGCCAGCAGGCGTTTAGGCTTCACTGCTGCTGGTCAATATCTTCAGTGTCCGTGCGCTGACATTGAGCTCTAACAAGGCCCACTTTATTTATTTTCCTCTATTTGTTGCATCTCGCAAGTCGTACACGACTCAACAACAAATTTCAATTCAGGTGAGCCTGACAGGTGATTAATATCTGACTAATAATGTCTTACTGTTGACTTTAAGATAAAGCTAAAACCAGCTGTAAAGGCTCTTATTTGAGGCTGTCAACTTGTATTCGAATTGAAGGAAGGCATGTCAATACCAGGTTTGCCTGGAAAAGAAAAGCTGTGCTGAGCTAGAAGGAAAGTTTTCAATAAGACGTGAGGTTGTTTTTATATAGTGACCGCTCTCTAGATATTTTACATTTCGTTTGTAATAAAATAAAGCTACACTAAAACTTTTCCCCCTGTTTTCTCATAATTTTGTGGATTCTAGATTCTAAAATGAGAAGTTGATATTTTTCTTAAAGTCCTAAAATCATTGGGCAGCATAATAAATACATATATGTCAGTAATTTCTCTCAACCTCAGAACTGTAACTCTGTTTTCTCAAGCTATGAATGAAGCCCATTAATGTTGCCAAAGATTTTAACCCATCCTTTAGAGTCTTTTGTAATGACACATTTCTATGTACTTTGAAGTCTGATATTTATCGGGTATTAATTTAATTAGCTGCTCTTATTTTTTGTGGGACGGAAAGAACACCTGAGCAAACGTATTTAGAGCTGAAGCATCAATGTAACATAAAAACACATTTTTAATACTTTCCTCTTCTTTAGGCTTTCTGTCTCTCGAGTTTAATCAGATTAGGTCCCTTTGTTGAATTTGCACTGTTGAATATTTGCAGTCCTGAGCTCCGTAAGACCCTTAACAGACTTGTAGCAGCACATCGTTCTTGTAACCTGACATGTAACTATAAGCTCAAGAGATTTGTTTTGCTTCAGCTCATTGAAACGTGTCTGCCTCACTAAACCCAGAGAGAATTTATCAAACGAAGGAGCCTGAAATAACACATGATCTGTATGTTTCTGCCGTAATCATGTGGTTTTACACACGTATGTAAACACACGTGCACGGTGGCTAAACACATGGTGTATATTTGGACCTATAGTCGGTGAAAGATACATCTGCTTTCTCCCAGCAAAATCGTGTGCATTTAAAATTGCTCGCACACTTTGAAACTGATAGTTAAGTTAAAATAGTTGCACACACTCGTGCCCACCACAAAGAGCTCTCAGGTCAGGCACACAAGCACACAAAAAAGGGACAGTGTGAGAGTGTTTAGCCGCAAACCTCCAACCTCACTGCTCCGGCTCGCGCTGACGTACTGCCAACCAGCCTGCCAGCTTGGTGAGCTATTTAAAAAAAACCCGAGCCAACTGCTTCTGCTTATCAATATATCCCATCTCTGCTGCTGTGTACGGACTGAGAGGGAGCTTGTTTATTTGATCATCTGGCCCAACAAACTGTCAACACTTTTTTAACACAGACGAGAAGCCTCTGTGGGCTCTTGATGCAGCTGGCTGGATTGTTTTACTGTTTGTTTGTCCTGTGGTGGAAGAGAGACTACTCATCTGGCAGTAGAGGAAACGGAGATATTTTAGTCTGTTTAAAATCTGACTTTATGAATAACCCTAAGAGAGTTTTCTCTTTTAAGCCTACGGCTAAAGCGAAGGAAATGCAAGTACAGATAGGAAGAATAACCTGTTATCATTGGAAAGCCACCGAGATCTCAGGCTGGTTCACAAAGAGAATCAGGTCCAGAATAGACCCGAACTTATTTCCTTGATTGTCGAGTTGGGTTCAGGCTTCTGTGGTACGTTTAATAAGCAATACGTCCAGCACCGAGAACGACAAACAAGAATGCACGATATGAAGTTATGTCGATCTACGTATTGTAGTCTAAAGAGAGGAGTATATAGTTTAACCTGTTGAGGAAATAAAGAACGTAAATACAGAGCAGAAGTTAATCAGACTGTAGCTAGCGCGGCGTACTACGCCCTGCTCCGCTCCAGCGGTCTTGCAGATAGGATCCTATCAATTACACATCCCAGATGATTTGACCTTAACTCACCCTGTGGCCACAACAAACAACAAAGCGGAGCTGGAAGACGTTAAAACTAAAAATGGGAGAACGTACACTGCTTACTCTAACGGTGGTCTGAAAACAAAAGCAGCAAAATCTTAATTAAAACAATATGTTGGGCTCGTTCTGGGCTCCGGCCTCTAATTAAAGTTAAATAGTCGGGTCGGATCGGGCCTTCAGGCTGGATTTATTTTTTTTAGACCTGATGTAGTCTCTTGTCCAGAAGCAAAACCCGGAAATCTCTCTCCCCAAATGACTCTGCAGCTCGTTCTTGAAGGTTCCCAATGCAAAAGGGACATGCACTGGTTAGGCACAGCATTATGACCACTGACCGTACCTGTTAGTGGGTGGGATATATTTGCCAATTTTGTACTCAATGTGTTTAACAAAGGTTAAACTGAGATGCCTAAATAACAGGGTCAGATAATTTCAATCTTGCTGGATGGTCAGGATCTATCAAGAGTTGTCCAAGGGATTTGGGGCGGGAAAGGTTTGTCCGCCGAACTGCGAATGGACATGTTAGGATCAGAACCGGATGAATCGTGTGCATGGCTAGGTATAGATGGCTTACATTGGAAACAATTGGCATCTGGGAAGAAAGCAAGCCGCCAGAGCCAGTGTGTGATTCTTCAGGCAATGTTGTGGTTAGGCCTTGACTTGACCTTCAATTTCCCAGATCTCACAGCCCCACAAAAAAAGCCTTGTGGGAAGCAGCAAAACACATTTGAGCTGGACATCCTGACTCCCGTGATCCTCGCAGACGAATCTACTGGTTCACTGTTTTATGGCCAGGACAAAAGCCACACCTCTCACCCCAAATCTGAAAACTCTCAGTGGGATGTGAACTCTTTCTAACACAGCAGAGTATGTTTTCCCAGAAAGGCTGAATAGATTCTCTGATCCTTTTTGCTGTCATGTGTTTTTTTACTGTTATACCCTTTTCCCCTCGTGCCTTTTGAAGTAGCCCTGGTACCAAACAAAGAGAGACAAGATCTTGAACATCTTTTATGTGTAAAATGTACAAGCAAAAATTATAAGCTACATCGTACATTAAAATAATTTCAGCTTTTCTTATTTTACCTCCCCAGAGGTTCGTTGTCACCCCATCGTGAACCCAAAGAATAACGTCTTGTTGTCGCCTCCTCCCTGCGGGAAAAGAGCTGTGTCTCCAGGCTTCATCTGTCATCTCACCTGTCGCCAAGGTTACAGTCTCCAGGGAAACCGCAGGGCGGCATGCCTAGGCTCTGGGAACTGGACTGCTAATGTCCACAAAGCTACCTGTAAAGGTGAGGAAAATACCCTTTTCTCTGAAGCCGGGATCAGATTAGAGGTCATGGCAGGTCAAGCTCTAAACAGACCCTAGACAACAGTAATAATAATCGTATTGTTTGTTGGAGTTTAAGTTTGGGTTTTACTCATTTATTTATTTACAGGTACCTCTCAGTAAATGAAATTATGCGTTCAGATGAGGCTAATCTGTCAGATTAAAATAACCATTTGGAAGTACCAACTTTCAAGCATTAAGCATACTTATTATTAACCAATATTTCTATTAAATATAGGGTTTTTTTTATTTCTCCTTCCTGATGTAAAAATCTAATTTAAGCAGAAAATCATCATAATTTACAGGAATATAGACTCTAAAACATCAGCTTGTGTGTATTTAATCTACATGAGTTTCACATTGTGAAAAGTGTTACTGAAATAAATTAACTTTTTAAAAATCATCTTAACTTATTGAGATGTAATAATAATTTTCTTTTCAAACATATTGAACATGATACACTATATCTAAATTCATCCACATCAATTTGGTTTTTACTCTCATCTATGCAGCCAGCATAGCAAAGTGTCGTACAAATACAAATAAATCAACATCAGCAATATTATGAAGCAATAAAGGAAACGGTAAAACCCGTTAAACTGCTGACACTCTCAGCAAAAAGCGAAGGCCAAAACAAATTGACAAAATGTTCCAGGAGTTTTAGGACGTTTGAGAGTGGTAAAGCGTTCAGTAGATTGGAGGCAGTTCATCCAGAGAATCGCAGTGTCTTGTTTTAGGGCTTAGTTTTAGGCAGATCCAGGGAAATATGACTGGATGACGGCAGCTTTGAGTTTGTCTTGGTGAGGTGGTTTCAGTGTATTCATAGATTTAATAGTCAGTAGTAAAACTTTGAAATCAATCCTGCCTTTAATAAGACTCCAGCAGAGGAAGTGTAGGAAAAAGCCCTGGATGTTTTTCATCACACAAGTGGAGCCATTGCATTTAGGACTAGCTGCAGGGCTTTCACTGGATGTAACACACGGGGCTCACCTTCTGTAAATCTTTGTGGGCGAGGTGGACCTGGATCCGAGTCTCATCTGGGAAAAACAAGACTTAGCAACTGAGGAAATCTCTGATTATGAAGGCAGAGGAGAAGGTTATTAGCTTTGCATAAAAGCCTAAAGGGGAAAATAAACCTCCTTCCTATTGCTATCCAAAATGGTTAATGAGAACTTTTGAAAGAGAAATAAAGAGAATAGGCTGACAAAGTAGAAGCTGTAAAACAGGAACAACAGGGGACTTGGAGAGCGTTCCCACTTTCCATTCTTGTTTTCTGCATTTCTCACTGCTTGTGAATGGTACTTGCTCTTTTTAAGCAATCCTGCATGTCTTTAACTCGAAGCATACCATATCTGAGCTGTCATGTCTCCCCTTCCTGCTCCAAACTGGACTCTGGAGTTTATTATAATGCACTGTAGCGCTCCAGATGCCTTGCAGGTGTAACAGGTGGTACAAAGCAACTTTTACTATTTTCCTGAATGCTCTCAATCCACTTCTGCCGCTTGGCTAATGGAGGAACAGCTGCTATTAAGTTGGAAAAGAAGTGTCGTAAAGATTAAAACAAATGGAAAGGTAATGGTGACAGGGAAGGGGAAAGCATGGATGAGTCATTCCAAGGGGTTTTGGAAAGGTTTAGCAGGTTTTTTTGTTTCTGTTTTATATCCTTTGAGCCTCAAGTGGGCAGCACTACAAAATCAAACATAAAACTAAAACCTTCAAAGCAGGCTCCAAATTATACCTTGTCATGAGGAGCCACAGAAAACAAGAATTTCTAGGAAATTTCTGTCCTTTTATGCATCTCCATCCTACCGAAAACATCTAAGAGATGCTTCCCTTGTTAAGATAAATAAAACAGATTGGATTTAAGTGTGTTAGTGTTAGGCAGAGACAAATGCCAAAGTGAATGGATCATCAGGTCCAGATGAGAACAGTTCTCTTACACAGTCCAAGAGGCATGACCGCTTTCAGATGGGAGACTGGACTTTTTGAAGCTTAACAGCTTACCGCAGGCTTGAACTGAGCTGAACTGGGCTTGTTTCTGATTACGTAGAGTTCAGGAGGAGGAAGCATCCTTACTCCACAGAACAATTCAAGAGCTTATATTCGTCCTCATATATGCATCCTCATATATTCTCCTCTGCATGGCCAGATTCTCTGCTGAAGCAATCCGTGCATGAATCAACCCTGGCAGCTGATTGTGCAACTCTCTAAGTTTGAGCTTTGTGTCAGACTTTTAATATAACTATTGTATTTGTTTTGAAACTTTTTAAGTAAGATCCAGCCATACCTTCTTTTTCAAAAGGCGTGACGGGCCTAACAACCAGCAACCCAGAAGAAATTAAGTTGGCCCATCAACTTTGTCTGATTAAAAAAAAGCCGCTTGCCCTACGCTTTGCTTGGTAGAGAGGGTCTAGACCTGCGATTATTGAGAAACTGGAAACTCTGTTGAAGTTTTAAACTTTACTGGATCTGATTTTATCCAGTCGCTAACGTTTGGCCGTGACATATGTAATGCACCAGTTTCTGAAGCTTACCAGAAATTGCCCGCGCTGTAAACGACCATCCTCCACTGCAAAGAAAGAAGTGCCGGTCCGAACGAGGCGGCCGTTAATGTAAACTCAATATTTGGAAGCATGGCCAACGCGACTGAACGGCTTTGTTCACTTCCTCCGCTGCCACTGCTAAAACTACAGCCAAACTACAGTTCTAAAACAGCGCAGAAAATTAACATCATCATTCGCAACTTCTCCTTCTGTTTGCTGATTGGCCGAGGTGAAATGCATCCTGAGAAATCGAACTCAGTGGGAGAAATCCCAATCGGCTCACTGAAGAGAAATGAGAATGTAGTGGTACGTGTAAGAAGACAATAGCCAGGCTATGATTCACTGTGCATGCAGATAATTAAAATCTCATTAAGGACTCACCTGACTGATTACACTTTTCTGTTCATGCCGCCATTTGACTTTTTTTCCTTTATCCCTCAATCGAAAAGCACCACAATGTTACGGTTATCTTGAAATCTGTCAGATTGACATTCAAGATCAGAAATCTTTAAAACAGGTTGTAACCACTATCCATTGATCTCTGATCCACATCAGTGACATTGTATTTTTTCTTTTGCAAACACGATATTTAATATCCTTCACCAGGACCGGAGCCACTGATTTATTGGCCTGCAGGGATTAAGACAATGAATTTTTAAATCCTCAAAGATTTAAGATGCAGCATATTATTTGGACTTGAAGTCTTGTTGGAACGGTGATGCTCCCTCTTATCTTTCCTTGGATAATGATCAATAATGAATGTATGATGTGTTGGGATTAAAGACATAAGAGGTCAAATGACTTCATGCTGCTACTCCCTCTGTGATAACAAAGGTCACTCTGAGGGCTCGATTGCATAAAACTCGTAACATTCGGCTCTAATGTAAAGCCAAGAGTTCATCTGCTGGAGTGTCTTATCATTTTTTTTTCTTTCTGTATCTCTTCAGATACTGAGCCACCAAAGCTCCAGTGTCCTGCAGACATTGTTGCAGAGACGGATGAACGGCGTGGGACCGCCAACGTCAGCTGGAACGTCCCATCCGCTGTCGACAACTCCAACGAAGAGGTTGAAAACATAAAAATATAACCACGGACAGACAGGAGCAAGCTTAAAATGTTTACCTACTCCTTTAAATTTAACTTTCTCTTCTGTCTGCAGGTGGCGGTGCAGGTGAAACCAGTCTACAATCCCCCTCAGCTGTTGCCCATCGGAAAAGAAACAATCACCTACATTGCGACTGACCGCACCGGGAACCAGGCCAACTGCTCCCTCACAGTCACTGTGATTGGTGAGCTCATCCCGGAAACTGTCGATATACTGTGTGTGTGGCCCTGGTGTAACTTCACCGGTGCGTTTAATAACAAGGGAGAAGGCTCTGCTGTAGGACATTCACATGGTTTTTAACGGCACCTGAACATTTAGGGATCCAGTCTTTTATGGAATAAAGTGAATCATGTTCTTTAATTGATTCAAAATTTAAAAAATACTGGATTTTTGTAAAAATGTTGTTCAGGATTTTCTTGTAAGTGCTTCCAATTTCAGAAATATTTTAGATTTCGCCAAAACAAGGACATTTTGTAATAACTTTTCACTTTATAAGATTAAAGGACAATAATCAGATTTTTGCAACTAGTTGTAATGCAATAGTTAAATTAATTTCTATGTCCAAAGTTTAGTAATGTATAAAAAAAAAGAGAGACAGAAATTCATCCAGAATCCAGCCAAAAGTTGCAAACGAGGGATAAAGTCAAACAAGGAAGACAAAACTCAGGCGTCATTACATGAGTGAAAACCCAGATTATAGTTAAACCCAAAATTATTCATACGTCTGACAGATTTAGATATTAGTTGGAAACTATGCACAACAATGATTCACGCTTTGCAATGAGCTCAAAGTATTTGTGTTTAGAAAGGTCTCTATGTCATTACCCTAATCTTCAGCTCTCCTCACAGATTCTCTATATTTGAAAATGTTACTTCCAATCATAAAAAGTTGTACGTGCCAAAATAATACATAGTTTTGGACTTAGCTGGGTAAGTTGTTGGGATTTTTCTGAGTGAAGACGTTTGGAGGCTGAGCAAACCAGCACTCGACCCGGACTCTGTGGTGAGCCCAGTCTGACTAATTCACCATACTGGTAAATGACGACTTGTCAGAAAAACTATAATTTTAAAATTCAGACATATGCTGTAATTTCTGCTCCTGGTCTCTCTAGCATTGTTACCCTAACCCACACAGGCGGGCACCAACCATCCCTTTTCTCCCAACAACTGGGTCACCAGGATGCTTCAAGTCATCGGCTGAAAGTCTCTCTTCTCTTAACATCGAGAGCTCGACTGCACTCAACTTGTTTAAGTCCATCCAGCCACTGCCCTTTGACCTTTGCCAGGGTTTATTCTATGGTAGCAGTTCTTCCATCTGCTCCACTGTTCAGCCCCTTAAGTCTAATTTTTATTAGAACAGTTTTCTTTGTCATATTTTTTTTTTTGACTAATTGTCTTCTGTCAACATGGAGGAACATTGAAGACAGCAGTTGTTAATTTAATTTAATAAAGCAATCTGTGGATTTTACTGTCAGGCCACTTAAAAATATTAAAAAAAAACTAAGCAAGGCAAGGCGGTGGGGAAACTTTGTCTTTCCTCACGAACAACACCCACAGTTGCCTTGATGGTCTGGCTAATCTGCTATAGTTATAACATGAACTGGGTTGTTTCCTGAGGATGACGATGCCGTTCTGTTTTAGAGAGGGGTGTCCCGAAAAGATCTCTGTTTTTTTCTGCCACGTACATGCTTTTTAAAACAATAGAATAACCGTTTATGCTCTATATGTTCAAGAATTACCCATTTATGGCTGTAAAGCAAAAAAATTCCCCTTTAAAAAGATTGATTGGTCTCTCATACACACTGCAACATGTCTAACTCATTGCAGACTAACTTGTTTTCTTTGAAACGCTGTCTTTCCTCTTTATTTCAAGGTAAAAAAAAAAGGTTGGAATTATTGAGATGTTCTCCAGGAAGGGAGTTTATGTGCCCTAGCAGGTGCCAGATACTGTTTCTGTAGAGGATGAAAAACGCGGGTCAGCCTCTCGGTAATCACTGCAGTCAGGGGGAGAAACCTCAAGCATGGTAGCTGTGAACATTTCCATGTGTTGTTATGGCTGTGGAACGTAGCGGGTTTTTATTGGAGACATGTGTTCAACTTGTGCCCTCTGACTTTAAAAAAGTCAGATCGCAGCGCAGCACTCCGTTATCAAATGTCAATTCCTCAATATCATCTAAATCTGCTCTAGTTTCGGTCGTGTTCAAAATGCTTTTTGTTCTGGTGCGATTGTGGCTCCTGGTGAATGATTTTTTTGTCTCTGTATTTTCAGATACTGAGCCGCCGTTCATTGACAGGTGTAGGTCGCCCCCAGCAGTCCAGGCCACAAACAACGCAGAAGCAGCCGCCGTCTGGGAAGTCCCGCAGTTTTCAGATAACTCAGGTATGTCTGCTCAGCTCTCCTATTTGTGCTTTCCTCTGCTCCGCCGACCGTCTCCGCTGATTATGGTTGCGCAGGATCTTTTCCAATGAGTGATTGGAAAATGTGAATCAGGAAAAAGCTGTGTCTGTGAATAAAGAGTGGAGACAGTGGACATTTCTGTCTGTGTTTAGGAGAAAGAAAGAGAATAGGAATTGATGAAGTGGTTATAATGCCTGCTAATGTCGTTAATGTTAAAACAGACGGCGACAGTGGAGAGACACAGGTGTTTTTGCAATGAAAACGTTATTCAGAGGCAGTGTGTCCTCATTCCATCCATTTTTCACACAGTCATTTCTATAATTAAGCAACCACACCCAGTGCTGTACTGCCTTCGTATTCTATTCTCAATTTTAAAGTTTATTTTCACGTCATTGCAACTTTGTTATACAATGAGCTTGTAAATAATCCTCTGAGCCAAAGCTTAGACTTTAGCAGAGGTGAATGGAGTTTCCAAGAATTTCACTCAAGTAAACGTAGCAGTACTTCAACATATTTTACTCATAAGCAGAAGTAAAAAGTATTACTCAAGTAAGAACAAAAAAGTATTTAGTAAAAAGGCAACTCAAATACTAACTGAACATTTAATATTTAAAAATTACATCAACAAAAGGACCAAAATGTAAGGTTGTGTGAAAATTTTTGTATTTTAAAGGTCAAAATGAAAGTAATTCATAATTACACAAACAAAATCAAGCAAAAGAAACATTTTTCCACTCCATTTTTTTTCAATATAAAACTTATGAAACATTATCAAAAACTTCAGGTGTGTGTCTGATGAATGCTCGATTAAAACTAGCTTGTTCTTCATTTAATGAAGTTAGTCACAGTCGGTAAAGTCTCCAGAAATTTTACTCAAGAGTATCAATACTTCAAAACGAAATTACTCAAGTAAAAGTAAAAAGTGCATTATTGCAAAAATACTTCTAAAATAAAATCTTTACAAGTAATTCAAGCAAATATAACTAGTTTGAGCATTTGAATTGGTACCAATGTGTATTTTGTTAGTTATGACGAATTAAAAATACCAATTAAAAACATGTAAATTCAAAAGAAGAAAATTGGGAAGAGTAGTGAAATTTTAGAGAATCAAAGCACATTCTGTGTTTTTTTTTCATAGCAGACTCACTTCTGTCATGATTAGGACTCGGAATCATAAACAGTGATTGCAGTGATGATGCAGGTATTTATCTAGGAGGACTGTGCTGCAGGATCCATCCATTGTTCTTATCCACCAACCATGCAGGGTGGGGGCTGGCTGCCTGTCTCCAACACTCACTGAGCGAGAGGCAGGATACACCCACACAGCTCGCCAGTCTCTAACATATACAGTCATGGGAAATTAAAGTTTGCATTACAGTTCATACTGTTATGGGAAAAGGAGTTCACAATGCTGCTATGGTAGTTAGAATCCCCTTTAACTCTTTATGATCTAAGTTTCAAGTCTCTGCCTGGATATTTTTGCTTATCTTAATTGTACACAGTTCTTTAAATGTCCTGTGAGTAAATATATTTGCCCAGTTATCCATAACTGGAACTTTCAATTTGCCATCTATTAAAAGAGAGCTCCTGCTACAGTGGGGGTGAAATTCCAGCCAATCTCGGGTAATAACCCGAGATTGGCTGGAAAGTGCAACGTCGCCCCTTTCAGATAGCACAAAGTGTGGCAGAAACACGGTGCTGCAAATTAGGCTGGATCATCGGCGCTCCTTTCGGTCTGGAAGAGATAATATGGATCATTCTGAGAACTTGTTTTCTCTCTCGTCATTATGTTGGAGTTTTAGTCAAATCTTCTTTAATGTTTCTTTAGTTTATCAAAGTTTTTGGACATCTGTGCTTGCATTGATGTCTGGACTTTGATCAAACCATTGCAACGTCTTAATTGTTTTCTTTTTCAGCAATTCTGTTCTTTGGTTTGGATAATGTCTCTCGTTCATGACCCAACCTTTCGCTGTTGGACATTTGACTCTTGAATACTTTGACTTACAGAAGAGTTCATGTTGGAATCAGTGACTGATGGGTTCCCAGGTTCTGAAGCAGCAAACAAGCCCAAATCATCATTCCCATACCAGCATGTTTCATTGTTTCTATGAGGTATTTTTTCAAGATTGGTCTCTTCAGTGTAATGGATGTTGTTTCATAACTTTTACTGCAAACAAGGAAAGGATTTTGAGTTTTTTCTACTCCTGGAGGACCAGCAGCTGTTCTTAAAGGTTTCAACTTGCAAACATTGTCCTCATTGACTTTGAAATTGTTTGGAAATAGCCTTATATGACTTCACACCCTGCTGAGCAGCAACAAATGATTCTCTAAGGTCACTGCCAAAGTCTTTCTGTCTTTACATTGTGTTAGCAAAACACCTTTTCATTCTCCAAACTACATAAACTAAAGCTAAACTAAAAAAATAAACTAAAACTTTAAAGAACGGTTGCAGTCACTGATGATCAGGTTCTGCTTTGCAGGTCATTAGTAGAACATGATTGCCTCTTTCCCTCTTAAATATTATCGAAGCATTAAAGGTGGACTTGGTTATTTCCATGACTGCACTGACAGTCATAAAAATTTTTCCTTTTTCCCATGACTGTAGTCCAGGCCATGTGTGCACATATTTCATAGGTAGTCAAGCCTGATATGCTTATGTGGAAATAAAACATGTAAGAAAACAAAGGCCTTACCAGAGCCTGTATTTTTTTGTACCTTTATTATTGCATTTTTATGTAAGCATGCAGTTCATTTTTTAACACAGAGAGAGATTGCATTGAAATTTGCTTGTGTTTAAAGTAGCGCCTTCTTGCTGCCCTTCCTTCTTAACTCAAACTACTTTGCAAACTATAGAAATGCATTTAAAAAATGACCATGGGACATACTGTGCTAAACTGTGAGATGGTCTACGTTGGGAACACAAAGTTGACTTTTAAAAGAAGAGTTAACCTGGGAAAATATAGCTGCAGCGATATTTTACAACAATAAAATACCGTAAAGCTTGTCTTTTGTGTGAAGGTTTAAAAAATGTTACCTTTGAGTTTAGAGGCGAAGGAAATATTTGACAGCTTTTAGGACACAAGCCTGGTTTACACATAGCAGGATCTGGATCGAGTAGCTTGAGTGAAAACACACAGAGTGATTGTAGATCTAGAGGTTGTTTTGAATGAGCAGAAAGTTAATGATAAAGTAGCTTTTTGTATTTCCAAGACTGCATTTTTGGCGTCCTGTTTTTATCTCTGAAGTGATTTTGACTTACTGTTTAATTTTTAATTGTCTTGTTGGCACCAGACACCTTCTAAAGATTTTTCAGTGATGTAGAAGTTGGTTTTTTGTTGTGTATTTGTATAAATCATACATATACCGTAGACCCGGTCCATGTAACTCCACTCCTCACAGGCCGGTGTCCTGCATGTTTTCTCAGCATGTCCGCAGGTTCTGCATAGTTCTGGTAATAATAATTAATTGTTTTAGGTTTTAACAATAGCAAAATCTAAAACAGCGTCCCCTTGAGGGCTGACTTTGGACGCCACTACCATGGACAAATCTCCCTTAACCAATTTGAAGAACTCATTCCCAAATTGACCTTAAAGTTAAATGTAAAACTTAGAAAAGAGTGTTAAATATTTTTAAAAACATGCTAACTAGTAAACCTCAAAAGTTTAGAAATTAATATTTAATTTTTTATCTACAGTGAAACCATTTTGGTTCCAACTTCAGTTCTACAGGAGTACATGTAAATTTTAATCAGTGATCACCAATACAAGCATCAGTGTACCAAAGTGAACTTACTTCTCACAATATGGCAAATGCACTAATGTTTTATTTCTCTTGAACAGTTATGGTGCGTTCTCACCAAATGCGTTTTGAGCGTCAGGCTGATCTGGTTTACATTCAAAGTCTGTGTGGAGTGTCAGACGCGCTCGATGTGTTGAAATCTGTCTGGGCTGACAGAGTTTTCCAAAGTAGCGATGGGAGAGGGATCTATTTGGAAATGTTTGGAGAAACTGAAGTCCCCAGTAAATTAGCTGCAGACAAGTAAAGACAGTTATTGATGTTTGAACACGACAGTATAAAGTTAGACATCTCAAGGTCAGTATATTGAACATACCAGAGATCCTGTTAACATCATTTCATAGTTGTGTTTCTAAAAACTGTTAGTGAGTGACAAAACGATCGGTTTCATACACAGCACATTAAAATAAATGATCCAGATGTTCTCTTAAAAAGCTGAGTGCTGGGCTGGACACCTGCTATTGTTATGATGATCTAATAAACAATCTGTTCAGACTGATCTTCCAGCAGAGCAGTTCTTGAAGGCCAGTCTAGCAAACAGACTAAATATTGGACGCTTTCTCTTGGCACTGCAGCTGTTCCAAAACAGCTTGACTTCGCTAACTCCAACTCTCTATTTGCACATTATTACCACCAAAGCGCTCTCATGAGTTAATGAACACAGCGCCCCAAACCTAACGTCCCACTCACAAACAACTCAAAGTAATCATTTCCCACCTGTCTGAGGAGGTGCGTCCCCATCGAATGACCTCAATAACACACACACACACACACACACACGCACGCACATGCACACTAATAACAGACTGCTACTGCTGCGGCTGCTCTGGGTCCACATGACGTCAGCGCAGCGCTGCTTCGACGTCAGTGTTTTGTTTTTCCAGGCCCACACCCTGATGCCAACTCTATTTATAGTCAAGACTCGTTAGGTGCACACATACAAACACACACACTAAAATTACACATAAAGGGAGACTCCAGACGCGTGCCAGTCCCTCTGGAACCATATTTGCCGCTGTTAATGGAGGAGGTGGACTGGAGTCAAGTGAAAGGCAAATCCCTCACTTTTCTCAATGCATTCTGTGTCTCTCGCTCTTACAGATGGGCTCATTGTTCTTTTTGTTCCCACAGCCTGTTTCTGGCCTGCAGACAAACCTCAAAGCATCACACACCAGCACACAACTCCCAACACAGCGTTATGCTTCAGCCCCTACTTTCTAACAGCCTTTATGCATTAACATTCTTTAAGACCTACAGACAGAAGTGATGCATTTGTATAAAGCTCTATAGTCTACCTGCAAGAGTGACTCACTACCTTCAAATGGCAATCTAATCCCAAGCCTGCCCCCTACAGGACATGAAGAAAAGCACTTTTAATGCAGAGTAACTTAAATTAATGCAGCTTCTGGTTGTGTAGTTTGAATAGTTGGGATGATTTTGGATTTTTATTCGAATATATTATGATTAGTGTGACTCAGTATTGGTTCATTGTATTGTTTTTTTTTGCTCTATAGGTGGTCGCCTCACTGTGACCAGTAGCCATAAACCGGGCTCGCTGTTCCCAGTAGGAGAAACTGTGGTCCAGTACACTGCAACGGATACAGCAGGGAACAGCCGCATCTGCAACCTCACAATAACTGTGCAAGGTGTGAATTAAAAAATTATTTTATTCTTTGGCAATTTTTTTTCCTTTTTGAAATACATTTCTTTAAATTAAAATTACTGTGTTAAACCATATGTTGTATTTTTAGGTAATCTCTAAATATTAAAAGAAAAGCAAACATTTATGACTCTAAAAAGATAAAACAAAACAAGAGTATTTTTAAAGTGTTCCTGTTTTTGCAGGCCTACCTAGAAGTGCATCTCAATAAATTAGAAACTCATTAAAATGTTAAATTTTTCAGGAATCGAAGTATACATATGATATATGACGACATAGGTATTCATTACACACACAGAGTAGATTTTATGGCTTACAGCTGTTGAAAACTCGAAAATTAGATAATTTATTACACAGGACAAATAAAAAACATTTAATACAGAAGCAAACTCCTGCTGGAAAGTGTCCATGGACTTTGAGGCAGTTCTGTCCTGTTTAGCCCCCTGGGAAAACAACCCACACTGCCCCTGCTGCTCACATTTACTGAAATGTTTCTTAAAATTCAAATCCATTGAGGAGCATCTCATCTCTATTTTTTATGTTGGATTTAAGTAATTAATGTTATTCTTTGTCTTGTCCAGGGACTACTTGTGAGCAGCCGTATGTCCCAGTGAATGGAGAGTTCATCTGCTTTGAAGAAGAGGAGGGGGTTAATTGTACTCTTCAGTGTAAAGAAGGCTATAGCTTTGCTCAAGATGCAGTGCAGAGCTACTTCTGTGCCTACAATGGTGTTTGGGAGCCGGCATACTCTTCAGACAGACCAGACTGCTCCTGTGAGTGCAGCTCATGCTGAACTATCGGTACATTTTACAGACTGCCAATTTGTATACTAAGATATTTCTGAGACGTCTGGAACATTTTATGAATGGTAAAATGATAAAATGGCCTTTACTTTATCTAATTCCAAGAAGGATGGAGTAGGATTTTGAATCGACAACCTGAGTGGCTCAGGTTGTCGGTTTATGATCAATAACATTGATCATAAACTAGATCAATGACATTGATCTAGTTTATGATTTACCTCAAATTGCACTCAATGGGGTAAAATATTACATATCGCCTCTTTTCTCTGTTTCAGTGAACCGCATTGCTAACAACGGGTATAAGCCCTTTGAGATGTTGTTTAAAGCATCTCGATGCGACGACGCAGACCTGGTCAAGTCGTTTGCTGGTCATTTTAATGCCAAACTGGGAAGCATGGTGAGGACCAGTTCGCACACACTCACAGAAATACACGCACAGCGCGATTAACCATGTTTTCCTTTTCTCTGTAGCTTCCCTCTATTTGTAGCAGTGATGAAATCACCTGCAAGCTGGAGGTCATGTCCCAGGGTCACTGTCTGGAGTACAACTATGACTATGAGAATGGATTTTCAATTGGTGGGCATCAGTAGATGTTCTTACTCAAAACAAAACATCTAACCTTCAGTTTAAGTGAAGCATTATCAGTCGATTGTTGTTTTTTTCTGCCCCACAAACAGCACCAGGAGGATGGGCCAACAGCTGGGGCTCTCAGGGTGCGCAGGACTATGCCTACTTTGAGTCAGGCTTTGCCACAGGCACCCGACAGCTCCCAAGTCGGCAGCAAGATGGCAGCGTGAGGCAGCGCTCCAAGAGGCACAGGAAGATCAGAGGTCCAACCAAAGACCACAAGATCCAAATTTATTTCAACATCACAGGTACAACAACATTCTGTGTGTTTCAGGAAACTGTAACAGGTAATTTAGAATTTGATTGCAAAATATGTAAGCACAAGCAAGCGTAATGTCCCTTTCACACAAGAATAGAGAGGATCATGACATCATGGCGCATGTTAGAGTGACAGTTTTGAGCATAAACAGATCTTATTGCTAGTCATTTTGGTGGAGACCAGCGTGCACCACAGAATAGAACAGCAGAAGCACACACACCTCCAAATTACGCAAACATGCTGGTTGCTAAGCAATACTCATATAGATGTCTGCATTTAAAGGTTTAGTTCAAAATATTTCTGTTGTCAATGCACTAATCTTTGGCCGTTCTCCCAGCAAGCATCCCTTTGCCTCTGTCGAGAAATGACTCAGTCGAAGTGGCCAATCAGAAGAGGCTTCTGCGAACGCTCGAGCAGCTCACCAACCGCTTGAAACGAACGCTGGCGAAACAGCCACTGTCCAGCTACCACGTCTCTTCAGAGATGATCATTTCTGATCCCAAATCGCTGGAGAGCAAAAAGGCCTCATTGTTCTGCAGGCCAGGCTCAGTGCTCAAAGGCAGAATGTGTGGTAAGCTTGAAGAAAGAATATTCTGACTTAAATTAATTAAATTTTATGCACACTACGTTTAAAGCATGACTAATAGTGCTGTGCAAGATTTATATGTTCCAGGAAATCGCTAAGTGTGAGCCTTCTTTTTGCAGTCCAATGTCCAGTGGGTACGTATTTTTCTCTGGAGCATAACGAGTGTGAGAGCTGCTGGCTGGGGTCCTACCAAGACCAGGAAGGTCAACTGGAGTGCAAGTCCTGCCCCGAAGGAACATCTACAGCTTATCTGCACTCCCGCAGCATCGCAGAGTGCAAAGGTGTGTTGAGCACAAACGTCAGGCTTTTCATTGTCAATCAGCATTTTGGCCATCAATTAGGAGTAAAATATTTGTTTTAAGCTTGTTCTCACAAATGAGAGTAAAGCTTTTTCTGGTTTGTTGATGGTGTGATATGTGTGTATCTGCAGGGCAATGTAAACCTGGCAGCCACTCACTGAATGGACTGGAGATCTGCGAGTCCTGCCCACTGGGTCACTTCCAGCCTGGTTATGGTGCCAGGAAATGTTTAGTCTGTCCTGGTGGAACCTCCACAGTCACCAGAGGAGCAGTGGATGAGGCAGAGTGTGGAGGTGATGCAGTCTAATAATGCTGGCACACTTTGTAGCCTCATCATCTTCATTTCTTTAGAGTTTGACTTGATTTCGGCCTTAAATATGGATGGATAAACCTGGTAATTTTGCAAATTATATGAAATTATTCTGACAAAACAAATTTTTCATCATACAATAAGTTTTTTTATATAAACATTAGGCTTCAGTTTTCTATTTGTCTCAGTGAATACTACTCTCTGATCATCTTAGACATTTTTTAATCACTCTGAATTACTTTGTTCACTCTTGTTTTCCTCTTCCTCCTTGCAGTTCCCTGCATGGCGGGTCATTTTTCCCGCACTGGGCTGGTTCCCTGCTACCCGTGTCCGAGGGATTACTACCAACCCGATCACGGACGCTCGTACTGCCTCTCCTGCCCCTTCTATGGGACCACCACGATAACCGGGGCGTCCAGCATACAGCGCTGCTCCAGTGAGTCTTTCTGGCATAAAATGGTTTTGGTAAACCAAAGACTGAACTTGACTTTGTCAGATTATGTAGGGAGTCTTTCTACCATTTTTATTGGTAGAAGTTGAGGCCCTTCAAAAAACCAGATGCTTTATCTTGCGCTGATTTTGTCTGAAATCAGTGCTTCCTGATTGATCCTTAAGCCACTGTGCAAATACTTTTTAGTATCGTTGTTCGTTTGGAAGGCCCATCTATGCCCACGCTTCAATTCCCAGGCTCATGTCTTGAAGTGACTTCTTCAATCTATTTTGTGACACACACTAAAATGTCTCCAGAATTTCAGATGTGCCTGAGAGCTTTTGCAGCTTGTAATCTCAGTTATGTAGTAATGGCACAAATAGGAGAGCAGCTAGAGTCTCTTACCAGCCTCAGACAGCATCTTCACAAAGGCTTTTGGTTTTGTTCTGGAGTTGATTTTCACATTTCACACAAAAAACACGTTCACTTCTGGGACACAGAATCTGTCTCCTTCCTGAGCAGAACGACGGCTGGACATCCCCAAGCTGCTGATCTTTGCATATATAATTGTTTGAGCAGATGGCACCTTCAGGCATCTGGAAGTGAACCAGGCTAGTTCGCCCCCACTTTTCTCTTCCTGATATCTCGGCTGATTTCTTTTGGCTTCCCCATCTTGTCTCAAAAGGACAGGTGTGCCTCTGTCTTAACTTGTCAGGAGCCTTCAAAGCCATGACATCATCATCTTGGTTTTACCAAATTGTTTAAGATTATATTATTCTTAGTGTGTATATAGATTATCATTTGAAAAGAAAAACCAGATAAGATAAATCCGGCAGATTAAAGTGATTTTTGTGGGTTAACCGTGTCGTAGAGTGTTAGGCTGACATGTGAGTTATATTAACTCTCTGTAGAAAGAGCCGAGTTACGTCAACGCTGCTGTAAAGGAACTGCTTTGTGTCAGCCTTTCCCATGTATAACACCACTTGTGTGGTGGCTGATCTGTCTCTTGACAGCTCAATCCAACTGGAAACAGGATTACTGAGCAGGATCAGGGGACATGGTAATAATAAGGTTTTTATTGCTGTGAAGCAATAGAAAATAAACCGCACTGCATGCCTAAGTGCAAAAATGAACAGTGGTTACAGCAAAGCGCCAGTTATGAATTTAAACACAGACCTTTTTCCTGCTTGTCTGCCAGTCTTCTGGCTAATGGCACGTTTTTTTTAATGATGGTTTTGTAGTTTTCTGCATTAATTTGACAGCATGTAGTGAGAAGAAGTTGATCACAGACAGCAAATACGGCGGCGACTTGTAGTAAATTGGGCATTGACTTTTGGCCCCTCTTCAATTAGTTTTATTGCCCTCCACCAAAATCTGAAACCTCCCACTGAGGCTCTTTGTTTTTACAGATTTCTCTCTGCTTACATTTTACGTTCTCTGGGTGTCATTGTCAGGTTTCAGCTCAAGCTTTCTCGCTAAGGAGGAGAGCGTAACTCCTGCTCCAGAAGTGGAGGTCATTGAGGACTACCAAGTTAGCAGTCAGGTGATTATTGATCAAAATAAAAATCTGCTTTCACTCTGTCTCTTGCCTTGCCACTGTGAAATGAAAACATTGAGGACATTTTGTTTGTCCTCTATTCCGATCAAGTCTTAAAAACCCTCTTGGAGCGAGGTTAAATTCAGTCTCAATTGCCACCTCTTCCTGTACTGCTACAAAATACAACATGTATAGAACTTGAAACCTGCTTTACTCTAAGGATAAATTATATTTTAAAACTTTAGAAATATGTTGTGTATCCCTGCAAAAACACAAAATCTAGCCAAAGACTGACATCACACATCATAAACATGACATAACACTTTCATGAATGTTTACGACTCTTGTCTTGAAGTGTCATTTGGTAAATAATGATATCTATAATGCAAAGTTGGCCATTTTAATGGACTTTATATTAAAAGTGTCATTATTTACTTCATGACAACAGTTATAAACATTCATGAAGACTCCTTCATGTTCATGACAGGTTGTTATGTCGTGTTTATGTCAGTCTTATGCACACCCCGTCAAATAAAGTGTTAGCCTTTTGTCTAGCTTTTAATGCAGATATCTTAGAGGACTTGAAATAGACAAAACTAACTTGCAAGTAACTTTTCAACAAGATATATGAGCTTGTTTGAAATGAAATAATCTGCCAGTGGAACAAGACATTTTCTCATATTATAAGTTAAAATATCTTGTTCCACTGGCAGATTTCTAGCACCCATAGAGCTGCTTCTGGCTCTGGATCGGCTCTGTACCAATTATCCTGAGGTGGTCAAATACGTTGCCACTAAATTTATCATAATTATCAGATCTTGTCTGAAAAATAAATAGTAATTGAGAAACAGCTAGAACCATAAATATTCCTTAAATTAAATAATTTCTTCAGGTGTTCCATGAGTGCTTCCTGAATCCCTGTCAAAATAAGGGGACGTGCGAGGAGGTTGGAGCGGGATACGTCTGCACCTGCATGCCTGGATTCACAGGTAAATAAATAAATCCCACTCATCAGATATCGGATGTCGCCGCTGCTATGACACCGCTGACATTTCTCCCGCAGGTGCAAAGTGTGAGGTCGACATAAACGAGTGCGACTCAGCCCCCTGCCAGAACGGAGGCCTGTGTAGGGATGGGATGGGGGACTTCCAGTGTCAATGCAAACCTGGCTTTTTAGGTATAGACGCTGTCAATTTGTTGTTACTAAACAATAAAAAAGCCCTTCACTGATACTTTGAAGGTTATGGAAGGCTTTCTGTTTGTCTGATTTAGGCTCCCTGTGTGAGGGTGAGGTGAACGAGTGCCTCTCCTCCCCCTGTCTAAATGAAGGGCTGTGTGTGGACGAGGTCAATAAGTTCTCCTGCAGCTGTGCTGAGGGCTTCACAGGTTAGTCCTAAACAGGCATTAATGGCAATCAGCTGGACTTCACTTCCAGTTCATAATAATATTTATATGTCTGCTAAAAGTCTTTTTCCATTTTAACAAATGAAAGCTGCACTTTTCTGTTCATCAGACAGTCTGATAGACGTTTGAACTAATTCATATTGGGTGTTAGTGACAGTTTTTGATTCATGAGCAACATTAAAAAGTGAGGACGTACCGCATAACACGTGAGCATGAACATGTTTTCTGCTGTTTGTATGCATTTGTAGTTAATAAGGAGTTGGCTCCTCATACTTGCTGTTGAGAACAAGGAGCCTATTTTACGCCCTTTGTGTGAAAATGCACTGCATTTTATCGAATTTAGAGCACATGTGTTAAACTTAAGGCAGGGGGGCGAAATCCGGTCCGCCGTAGCTCTCTTTGTGGCGCTTCAAACTCCAGAGGAAAACATGGAAAGAGGCTTCAAGATAACAGCTGTGTGCCTAAAGATTATTTTAAAAATCAAATGAAAGCAGCATACTGCCAAATTACGTCAAATAGATTCTCCAGTTTCTCGTGATTCTGTGATTTTTTTTTTCTTTTTTAAATGTAAAAAAAATATGTATATGTTTTTTATATATACATATATAAAAAAAATATAAATTTTTTTATATATGTATATTTTTGCGATAATTTATAATTCTGGATTTATTTCAAATTTTGGTCAAAAACGTTGGGTTTAACGATGCCAACGCCGACCTGTAGGTGGCAGGATTTCTTACTTCTATCACTTTGCTGCCTCAGCTGGACGTAATGTCAGCTCATAATCTGTCATCGATGTGGACAGTAACAAAGAGTCACATTTACCGTCAGACATAAGAGCAAATATTACAGAATTCTTTGCAAATATTTCTAAATTAGCACCACAAAGTCTTAGATTTTTATTGCAAAAAAAATTTCGAGGGACTGAAATTTTAAGAAGAACTTATCAAAGACAGAGACAGCTGTTTTAAGAGTTTGTTAATCGGTTTTATCAAAAACATTCTGACACAAGCGGCACTGGAGACCGGTCACGATCTTGATGTGGCCCAAAATAAAAATGAGTTTAACACTCCTGATGTAGAGGAGCTTTCTAACATCACTGTTAAATTTCCACAGGTTCTCTGTGTGAGCTTGAAATCAACGAGTGTCTGTCCAGCCCGTGTTTGAACGGAGGAGTGTGTGAAGACTTGACAGGAGACTACAGCTGCAACTGCGCCGTTGGGTTCTCTGGAGATCGCTGCGAGATCAACATTGACGAATGCTACAGCTCCCCTTGTCTCAATGGAGCCTCCTGCATAGATGATGTCAATAGTTTCAGGTAAAAAACGATGGTTATGATAGTAGCCAAATGCTTCCTTACAAAATCTAAGAAGGACCAGAGTTTTAAAAACCGCTGAACGTCCCTGTCGCCCGTCCGTCTGGCTCAGGTGTGAGTGTGTGGAGGGCTTTCGAGGCAGGCTGTGTGAGGTGGATGTGGACGAGTGCAACCCGAACCCCTGCGTGAACGGAGCCAGCTGCTTTGACGGTCTGGGCTCCTACACCTGCCGCTGCCTCCCTGGGTTCAACGGATCCAGGTGTGAGACAGGTACTACTGTATAGGACAGATGCCACAACACCATGGCAACTGAGGGAAACACGACACATTTAAAGAGCATAGTTGATCAAATTTACTCTCTTTTTCAGTTCTGTTTAGGTTTTTATTTCATTACATTTTTATTCTTTTATATGTTGAAAGTTTAAAAAAAAAAATTTCTCATTTGATTTTTGGGGAAAATAACATTATTTTATCTTATTTATCTACTTATCTAATTTAAAGAAATATTGAAAAGCTGATTGTGATTTATTTGATGCTATATTAGCCTTACATGTCAGTTGTGCTTGCTATTGTTTTTATGTTTTAGAGCTTAATTTCGTCATGTATTTCTCTTTACTATCGAATGGGATTCTGCAGTGAAAAGTCCATATTTAACACAAAAATGGTTTGCTTATTATTTTCTGGTGTGTCCTCAGAGATGTCGTCTGCCTTCAACCTGGACTTTGAGGTGTCTGGTATCCATGGTTACGTGATGATGGATGGAGTGATGCCGGCGCTGACAGAAATCACCTGCTCCTTCTGGATGAAGTCAACAGACGTCACTAACTATGGCACCCCGGTTTCCTACGCCGTAGAAGGCAGCGACAATGCTTTCCTGCTGATCGACTACAACGGGTCAGAAATGCAGAACCGTCTGGAAAAAGCATAAATTTAAACTCCTGTTTGACAATCTTTAACTGTTGTTTTTCCATGTGATTTGACGGTAGGTGGGTGCTTTATGTGAACGGTAAGGAGCGGATTACTGACTGCCCTGCCGTGAACACGGGTCAGTGGTACCACATCGGTGTTTCATGGAGGAGCTGGGACGGCGACTGGAGGATTTACATCAACGGGAAGCCCTCAGACGGAGGCAAAGGCCTGTCAGTCGGCACCACTATCCCAGGTGTAGTGCTATCCTCAGCCTGGACTCTTTCCTCAAACGCATTTTATTTTCCGGGTAAATGTTTGTGGGTTTACTGTAAAGTGGTTAACCCCGGTGCTGCTTGTGTTCTGCAGGCGGCGGGGCTCTCGTTCTGGGTCAGGACCAAGATCAGAGAGGTGAGGGCTTCAACCCTGTTGAATCTTTTGTCGGCTCCATCAGTCAGCTCAACATCTGGGATCGTGTTCTCACTCCACAACAGGTAAACGCCAGACTTTCTCTTTTCACAGTCAACGTTGAGACACAAATAGATTAAAGTACAAAAGATGCCGTTTTGTGTTTCTAACTTTGAATAATGCACAATTAAATCTGTTTTTTTTGTGAACAAACAGATCAAGGTTCTGGCCAGCAGCTGTCCGGCTTCCCATGTGACCCACAGAGGAAATGTGCTGGCTTGGCCCGACTTTCTCAGTGGTGTGGCAGGCCGAGTCAAAGTTAACCTCAACAGTATTTTCTGTGCTGGTAAGAGAGATTTATCAAGTACTTGCAAACATTGCAGGACTCTAGGAGAGCTTCATTAAACGGGTTTCTGTTTCTGCAGACTGCCCTAAGTTGGAAAGCACCGTGTCCCACCTGCATGCTTCCAGTGTGGAGGTGAGCCCTGGTGCTCAGGTGCACCTGTCCTGTGATCCTGGCTTTTACCTGGTGGGGGAGCCAGTGCTGCAGTGCCAGAACAAAGGGGAGTGGAGCCATCCGCTTCCAAGCTGTGAAAGTAAGGCCCAAAACGGACACCCGAAACCTCTGCTTCTGATTGCAAATGGCTCCCTATATTGGTAATTTAAGACTGGAAAAGATAGAAAAATGCACAAATGATAAATGGAGCTGGACTAGAAGCTTAAAACATTAATTCTAGTAAATACATTAACACATAAGTTTGTAGTTTTGATTGGCAGCTTTGATTACACTCTTTGTTAGTTTTAGAACTCTTCCATTTGTTCACATAAAACCAAAATTATATTGTTGTCGTCTTGCTCATAACTTGGATAATCTCTGGGCCTTTTACTGAAAAAAATACATAAATGCAGTGAATGAATACATAAAAAGTCAGGAACAGTATGTGAAAGTGGACTACTGGTTAAAATGCAATTCATACAAAGTAAAATACATAAAATATGTAATAACAAAAATGGAAAAACATGTTAACAAATAATACTTTTATTCCAACACAATAATATATGTTTCATAGCTCAAAACTGTTATTTAAACAACTGGTATGTTATGTGCAATAACGTGATAACTATGGACATTTTTGAAGGGAAAACTGAATCCTGAGCAGTAAATACTGACATTATTTAAAGTTTCATAATTTTTATATTGCAACATAAAATAAGTGAAGCACTTGTAAAAATAGTTTTGATTCTGTAGAACTTACTAAATTCCAGCAAAATATTAAATCATCCACCCTTCCACAGATTTTGTGATTATCACAGCTATTGCCAGATTACCGTGTTCCACATTTTCCTCGTTTGTTTATTTTCTTTCTTTCTTTTGAGTAACATTATAACATAAGATTAGAAACAAAGTTCATCAATTTTGATTTCCAGCTAAATAAATAGTTTATGCTGAAGTAGTTTTTCTATGAAGCAATATATGTGCAGACCCCTCCACATCCACAGGGTCAAAAAATTAAATATTTATAAAAAATAATTTTTCTTTTTTCCAGTCACTTGTGCCCTCATTTTTGGTCCCTCCTAAAATAAGACATGACTGACAGGTTCATTTCCTTTAGCCACTCTTTAAAATGTGAAAGACAAGCAAACATTCTATTTAGATTACAGGAAAACCACTATTCAACCAGACGCATTCGTAATAATTTTAATGTTCGCTGTTGGAGTTTAGTAGCAAACTCTTAGCTGGAAGCAGAAATCCTATGGCTTCCATATATTTCTTTCTCTGTGTGTGTTGCAGGAGTGTCGTGTGGACCTCCTCGCCCACTGGAGAACGGCTTGTACCAGGGTTCAGATTTCCATGCGGGCAGCTCTGTGGTCTACCAGTGCAACGTTGGCTTTTACCTGCTGGGAGACGCCAAGGTGCACTGCAGCAACAGCGGCCAGTGGGGAGGACATCCACCTGCCTGTCTGGGTAAAAAGACGCAACGCTCATCTGACGCTGGCAGCAAAACTGCAAAAATCAAAACATCCGACTCATTCTGCCTGTCTCTACATGCATGTGACTGTTTGAGTTCAGATGTGGACGAGTGTGCTCTGGGGTCTGACTGCGACGATCACGCCAGCTGCCAGAACACAGAGGGCTCGTACTCCTGCACCTGCATTCACCCGTACACCGGAGATGGCAAAAACTGCACAGGTACAGCGACGCCAGGGTTTCCGTGCTTTATATTAGTGGATGAGTTATGATGCTAGCAGACAACCTTAAAACTTTAATAAAAACGAGTAAACCCTGTGATTGTATGTTTTCAGAGCCAGTGAAGTGCCAGAACCCTGGGTCTCCAGAGTTTGGTCACAGAGACGGCAGCAGCTTTCTGGTGGGCAGCGCTGTGGCGTTTGGCTGCGATAGCGGCTATGAGCTGATTGGCTCTTCACGACTCCACTGCCTAGAGTCAGGAACCTGGGACCATCCTGTCCCTTACTGCAAAGGTGAGAGCTCTGACCATTGAAATTTTTTCTCTCCCTCTAAATAAGTCAACATTACTTAAGTTAAGCTTTAGATTATTCAGATCTTGCTCAGATTTAGGTTTGTATCTTCTAACTGGAAGCAAAATTAGTGGATTGGACTAAACATTATGGTGATGAAAAGGGTAAATAGTGAACGTGGAGTTCATTATATATTAAAAATACCAGGGAAACCAGTAAATCACTGATCAACAGTTAAATAAAGAGCTTAATTGCTGTAATACCTATAAAGATTATTAAGAAAGGTATAAAAATTGTAGTTTTTTTTTTACAAAATGAAATATTAAAAAATAGCTTGTATTTTTTAAATTGATGTTTGTTCTACGTGGTTTTATCTTTTGAGAAATCCCCATTATATTCCCTGAGAATATAATGAGAACTGATGGGGCTTGACTTGAATGAAAAGTATAAAAATCTGCGAGGGTTGATGAATAATTTTGTCCTTCACTGTACGTCAGTTATACAGGTAAATAGTTTCATATCTATTTTACTTTCATACCGCGAGAGGGGAACCATTTCCTCCTTAAGCTAGGAAAATCTCGCTTTGTGAAACTTATGAATATATCAGTATCTCAAAAAATGAAAGAAAAACAATAGAACAATGAACTTATTCAAGCAGGAATATTTGCCATTGCAAGTACAACAACGAATGAGAAAATGAGGCTCTTAACTGTGATCTCACGCTGCAGCACGTCTATTGTTTTTACAGAAAATCTGCTCTGGGAGCAACAATAGGTTTTTATTATGTCCCATAACAATGGGGAACTGTTGTACAAAATTACTGAATATTTTAGCGTACAAGTATGTGGTTTCACTTGAAAATTATGTCTTCTAGTCTAAGACACAGATTTTAGATCAAAGCCTCAAATTAAGTAGTAGTAGTAATAAAATCCAGACCCTTTATTTTATATTTTCTGCACTCATTCACATGCAGCAAATTTGAGTTTTCTTCACATTTTAATGCTGATTTTTGATATTTTAAACTTAAATACAGTTGTTCTGTTTCAGTGCCTTTCTCAGTTATAAAACAGGTACATTTATAGTTTAATGAATGCATAGACAGGCTTCCATGTGTACTTAAATTTGATAATTGTATTGAGTTACAAAATTCCGTCAACCCTGAAGACTACAGTTTACAGCTGCGATTGTGTGGATATTGGATATGTGGCACACTTCAGGATATAGAAACATATATTTTTAGATTTATTATGAGGAGCCAAATATTACAGATACGCAGCGACAGATTCACAGTCTGTGTTGTTTGAGTTGCATGAATGGTGCATTACATGAGCAGCTCTCTTCTTGTCTTTTTTCCCAGCCGCTACAGTGTCTCCATCTTGGCTCGAAGCCACATTGTTACTCATAGAGGAAGTGGAAGTGCCAGTCTGACGTATTCAGCCCATTTAGTCTTTTTTACTGTCATGCTGACCACGATTTTTCTTTTAAAGGCACATATACACACAACATATGGTTTTCACTGCTTCACATTACATTAGCATCAACAATTATATCATGTGGAAAATGCAATAATTTTATAATTGCTGCTATTTTTTTTATCTTTGAATAATAATATTAACAAACAATGTTTCTATTTGTGACTAGGCACGTTAGCCGTCTTTATGAGAGGAAACAAATGTTACAGTGAGCTAGTTTTGCTTTTGAGCTCCACCCTGAATTGAAGCAGCTCATCTCTTTAAAATGTTTACAATGAATGGAAAATGTTGTGGTGCATAAATGATGCAAGGCGTCTTGGAGAAGACTAATCTAATCAAAGATTTATTGTGTGAGGCTCAGATATCTTAACATAAAAGCTGCAATTGCAATATGAAAGCATAAAAACAAGCAGGTATTAATAATTTTCCAATCTTCTCTCTGCAGCTCTCTCCTGCCCGACTCCAAGTGTCCCTGAAAACTCTGTCATGACAGGAAACAACTTTACGTTTGGAAGCAAGGTGACTTTCAGGTACCATGTGCATCATGCTGCGTGTCACTGTGACAAACATTAATCCAATAACGGATCTTAAATTTTGCAGAAAAGAAAAATAGTTTTATTGTTTGTTGCCCCTCAGCTGCAAAAATGGCTTCCTGCCTCAGATGCCCTATGAGTTCCACTGTCTCTCGACTCTGAGGTGGAGCGGGGCGCCACCTATCTGTTATCCTGTGACCTGTGGGGGGCCGCCAACTGTGGAGCATGCAAGCTATGTCCTCGACACAAACACCTACCTCTCTACTATTAAATACACCTGTGTTGAGGGATACAGGTATGGATGAATTACAGATGACGATGTCTCTTTTATTGCAGTAAATTACCTCTATAAACAAGTGTCTATATTAAGTACTATGTTGTTGCAAAGACCACAGGGCTCCATGGAAGTGGTTTGTGAAGCGACAGGCGAGTGGAGCCGGCCCATTCCTCGCTGTGTGAGCATCCTGTGCAACGAGCCGCCAGCACTTAAAGATGCGGTGATTGTTGGAGAAAACTATGAAGTGGGAAATAAAGTTCACTACGTCTGCAAAGAAGGGTAAACGTGGATCTGCTACATCAAATCAAAACTTAATTAGCTCAAAAAATGACTGAATTTACATTAACCAGAGCTACAATGGAGTGATTTAGAATCTTCACCGTGATATTTGCTATAATCTACACTTTAGAGCAAAACAAAACACATATTCTCGCATTAGAACGGGCTAGTCAAAGTCTCAACAGTACAAAGAATCTGTAATATTCTCATGGATCTTTTCATATGTTTTCCATGCAATATGACTAAGTCTGAGCTATTTTGCAAATCAGAATGAACAAAAGTGGCAGACATTTGATGTTCTAAGGTCAAAGAAACATTCCTCAAAATATCAGCAGCTGTAAATACAGCAAAAGTTATTTCTGCAAAGTGTTAACTGTAAAAAAATTATATATATTTTTTACTTCAAAATTAGAAGTAGTCTATCAAAAAAAATTCCAATGACATGAACTTGCTACATGACAAAATGGTAAAATCTTCAAAGGATGTGAATACTAAGTCACTGTAAGAAGAAATAAAAGTCTATACATTCTTTTATGCTTGTTGTGTAGGTACACTCTGATTGGTCCAGAAACCAGGGAATGTTTACCCACTGGCCAATGGACTGAAGGCTTTTTGCAGTGTGTCCCTCGCTCTTGTGGTCCACCCCCTGCTGTCGACCACGCTGTGCCCCACGAGACCCACAAGCTGTTTGGAGACACAGCCAGCTACTACTGCACAGATGGATACACGGCCAGCAACAATTCCAAGATGGTGTGCAACGCTCAGGGAGTGTGGGTGCCCCCTGATGGCATGGATGCCCCTCGCTGCATCGCAAACTTTTGCCTACGCCCGCCTGAGGTTTCCCACGCGATTTTAGATTCAGTCAACAAACCCAAATATGCCAGCAACACTGAAGTGAGCTACAAATGTGAAGAGGGTTTCATGCTAAATTCCACCGCCACGCTCCGATGCTTGTTAGGAGGGACGTGGGAGCCTTTGCCGTTTGAGATTAGTTGTGTGCCAGTGAGGTGCTCCAAACCAGAGAGCATCGATCGAGGGTATGTGAGAGGAACCAACTACAGCTTTGGAGCAGTGGTGGCGTACAGCTGTGAGACAGGGTACCTGATTCGAGGGGAGAAGAGGAGGATCTGCAAGGCTAATGGAGGGTGGGGAGGAAATCTGCCCACTTGTGTTCCTGTGTCCTGTTCCTCCCCGCCTGTACTGCTAAATGGATACATCTACGTTAGTACAAAAGAAAAAAATACAGAATGCACTTTTGAATTCATTGTTTTCTATATTTATGGATGTTTGTGTTTCTTTTCTTTTAGGTCAGAACTCGATACACTTTCAATAACAAGGTGACTTATGCCTGTAATGCCGGCTACAAACTGGTGGGTGGGCCAGAGCGAGTTTGTCAGGCCAACCGACAGTGGTCCAACAACGACCCACCCACCTGTGTCCTTTTGACCTGCGACCCTCCTCCTGCTGTGGTCCATGGACACTACAAGGGCTCCACTTTCCGTGTGGGCAGCAAGGTGGAATATTTTTGTGATGAGGGTTATGAGCTTGGAGGGAATTCTGTCTCCACCTGCCTCAAAAACGGAAAGTGGGATCAGCCCAACCCTCCGCGCTGCTCTCCTGTCAAGTGTCCGGAGCCACCTCTAGAGGAGAGCCATCTGGTCCTGAAGAGCCTGTACTCTGAGTCTGGAACTGTGGAGTTATCCTGTGAGGATGGCTATATTTTGGAGGGCGCCAATGTTCTTCGATGCACTCCATCTCAGGAGTGGAACGACACATTTCCGGTGTGCAAGGAAGTGTTTTGTGGACCTCCACCCGAGGTGACTTTTGGTGCTCCAAACAATACCTCTCATTCTTTCCCTTTCAGCTCAGTGATCACCTACACATGCATGGAAGGCTTTGCTTTCAGAAAAGAAAACTCTGTGTCTTGTCTAGCCAGTTCCCGGTGGAGTACTCCTTATCCAGAGTGCATCCCTGTTGAATGTCCTCAGCCTGTGGAGATTTCCAATGGATTTGTTGATGTCCAGGGTCTGATGTACCTCAGTAAAGCCCTGTATATCTGTAGAACTGGATATAATTTAGTAGGAGACTCCGCTGTCCTTTGTGGAGACAAAGGTGAATGGATTGGTGAAATTCCATCATGTCGCCCTATACAATGCTCCATCCCTAAACAGATAGCCAGTGGGAAAGTGGTTTACACAAAGCTCCAGTATGGTCATAGCGCCACCTACTCGTGCCACCGTGGTTTCCGGCTTCACGGCCCAGAGACTCTGAAGTGCTTGGCTGATGGGGAGTGGGACTCAGAGCCCCCTGTATGCACGCAGATATCCTGCACTCTTCCCCAACCAATTGAAAATGGTTTTGTGGAGGGTCAGGACCACAGTTTCGGTGTAACTATTTTCTACAGCTGTTTCCCAGGGTTCCAGCTTGTGGGCCAGGATCATCTAACCTGTGAGGAAACAGGCTGGTCTAGTTCTGTTCCTATGTGTGTACCCTCCGACTGTGGACTCCCTCCTCACATTGACTTTGGGGATTATTTCAGGGTGACAGAGTCAGACACTGCTCCAAAAGACACCATTGCAGCTTCCCCCTTGGACTTGAACTTTCTTCATGGGACACTGATTGAGTATCGCTGTCATCAAGGTTACAACATCAGCCGCCACACCAGGTTGGTGTGTCTGGAAGATGGGGGCTGGAATGGAACGGCTCCATCGTGTGTCCCAACAGAGTGCGAATTACCACCCAATCCAGAGCATGGCTCCATAAATGTGACTTATGCTCCTGTTGGCAGTGTGGCTAGCTATTCTTGTGAGGAAGGTTATGAGCTGGTGGGAGAACCTGTAAGACAGTGTGTGTCTGGTCGACTTTGGACCGGTGACGAGCCAGTATGTCGACCTGTATCCTGTGGCGATCCTGGTGTTGTTGCTAACTGTTTGACTCATGGGAGGGATTTTGTGTATCCTGAAGTTCTGCACTTTGAGTGTCATCCTGGATTTGTCCTAAAGGGAACGGACACCATCGCCTGCCAGGCAGATGGAAAGTGGAACAGTCAAACGCCACGCTGTGAGCCAGTGTCCTGCGGTCCCCCAATGGTACCTAGTGACCTCACTGTCCAAGGGAAAGAGTACACCTATAATAAGGAAATTGAACTGAGGTGTCAGCCTGGTTTTATCTTAAAAGGAACATCTAAAAGTGTTTGTCAGGCTGACGGTACTTGGAGCCATGCCTACCGTTCTTGTGTACCAGCTCGTTGTGGGAGGCCATCTCCTATACCCCATGGCCGTGTGTTAGGGTCAGAAACTGGTTTCAACAGCAAACTGAAGTATGAATGTGATGAAGGATACAAGCTTACTGGAGATCCCACAGTTGTTTGTCAGTCAGATGGACTGTGGGACAAATCCCCACCACGTTGTGACATCATTAGCTGCGACCCACCTGAGGACATCAGTCACGGCTTTGTGAACAGCTCAGGGTTCAACTACAACAACGTGGTGGAGTACATCTGTTTTGAAGGATATGAGGTAGTTGGCGATCCCATCCTGCGGTGCTCAGCTCAGGGACTCTGGGTGGGCTCTGTTCCTCAGTGCCAACCTTGTGCCTGTTCCCTTCCTGAGGTTCGGTTAGGAACGGTCACAGGCTCTGGCCGGGCCTGCGGAGACAGAGTTCAGTTCAGCTGTGATCAGGGCTACAAACTGCTAGGTCCCTCTGAGGCAGTGTGCGAGAAGGGAGGCGTGTGGAGCCCTGGGGTGCCAGTGTGTGGTAGGGGGAGGTGCAGCGTTGCCCCGCCTGTAGTTCCCAATGCAGTTCTACAGGGTGGCACAACTACCTTTCCAGAAACAGTCACGTACATGTGTCGTCCCGGCTACCTGCTGAAAGGATCCTCGCTCGTCTCCTGTGGAAGAGATGGCAGATGGGGTGAACCCAGAATCCGCTGTGAGCCTGTGAACTGTGGAAAACCACCTGGGATAGCCCATGGTCAAGTGGTGGGAGACGCCTTCACCTTCCCCAACCAGGTCACATACAGGTAAATACTCACCCTACTTCTGAAATATGTATTGAAATCTTTTGTCATGCTCATCAAAACAGCATTGTCTTGTTTTATGAGCCGGATGTTTTGTTATACTCCTAGTAGGTAATCATCTCACCTCTGTTTTTCTAATTGACATCAGACATATTCTTTCTGAATATATCTGAAAGAATATGTCATAAAATTTCATATTTCCTGCTCTCCAGATGTGAGGATGGATACAAATTGGCAACAAGTAGAGCCTCTCTTTCCTGTCAGAGTGACGGCACCTGGTCCAAACACAGCATTCAGTGCCTTCCTGCCCCTTGTCTGTTACCCACCAACATTTCCATCCCCCACCTGCAAATCAATGGGAGAGAACTCACTCCTGTTGGCGGCACAATCACCCTCTCATGTCCTACTGGCTTCTCCCTGCAGGGGTCAGCACTTGCAGAGTGCCAGGTAGCGATGGGTTTTTCTTCCTAGTAAAAAACCAAATTATAGCTTCAAATACTCCATTTTTTGCATAGCATACATTTAAATATGTGTATTTTTGAAGATGATTCTATGGTTATGTAACCATTCTTTCTATCAATTAATGTTATGTTGTTTGTGTTTTGTGGTTAGTTGGGAGGAAGCTGGTCTCCGAGCATCATCACGGTTTCCTGTGAGGTGGTGACGTGTGAGAAACCGTCTCCTCTTCTTCACGGTGTCATGGAGGGCGACAGCTACACTTATGGAGACTTTGTGCTGTACTCCTGTCTGCCTGGCTTTGATTTGAAGGTGATCATAAAACCTAAGTTCACTTTTTAAGCCCCAACGACTGGAAAGATCAAAAGAAAAAAACTAGAGACAGAAATTTGTATCTTAACTTGGAAAAACAAATTTCTTCTAAAAGACCTGCCATGCTCCTGCTACCAGGAAAATAGGAATAGTTTGTGAAATATAAATAAAAACTCAAAGAATATGTGTTTTTTGTTTTAACATTTGAGGTTTGATCCAAATAACTGTAGAATTTGAATGATTTCATTGGTGCACACAAGTCCAGGACTACTTTTAAAATGCTGTGTCAGACCATTAATCAGCTGCACACTCAGAGCTATTGGGAAAGAATCAGATTACAGTAAGTCACGTGATTTACCCTCTGCTGTTAGTGGGGCAGAAAGAGTTGACTCTTTTTCCTGACACAGAGATATCCTGCAGGCCAGTCTGAGCACTCGCTGTGATCTGTTTTTCCTTCAAACATGTTCTAGAAGTAAAATAGGATCCATCTATTGATGTTGCTTTATTTGTGTTTAAAATACTTACATTTCATGACTAAAAATGTCTCATCTAGCAAATGTTTGCGCTTCCTTCTGTTAAATTATTACTTCCTATAGAACCACAGTACAGGTAGACATCGCAGTGTGCATCTGCATTTCAAAATTGTGACATTAAATGTCTCATTATTCCCACAAATGTTTTAAAATCATATATTTACTTTATAAGCACTGTTAAACAGTCACCGTTTACAATCCGTCTTTATCCTTCTAATTGGTTTTGTATATGAGAGTTTCAAAAGATTTTGAACAGGGTTTATTAAAACCACCTGGGGATATTTATTTGTGGCATTCCCTAACCAATCTTACTATTGTTAAGGGAAAGCTTTATTGTTTTTGTCTAAAATTCAGCAGGTTTAAAGCAAAACTAGCTCGTTTTACTAGTTGCTGGTTTCATGAATTTATTTTTACTTCCTGGTGAACCTGGTTATTTTCTCTGGTCTGGACCAAAGGTGGGTCTCACCTATATTTCGGTCTGGAAATATAGGTGGAAATATAGAGAACTGGTGCTAAGTAGGTATTAGCATTTGAACCAGTTCAGTTGCAAAAATATATATGTTTCAATTCTCTCAAGTGGGCAAGCAAAGTTCTTCAATATTATGCAGCAATTTGTTTCTGGATGTAAAGTATTAGAAGGTTGATTTGAAACATGGAGATCAGTTTGCTCTGTTTTTCTGTTTCGCTATTTTATCTCAGGGAGTCTCAGTCCAGACGTGCCAAGGAGATGGAACATGGAGTGACACGCAGCCAGTGTGTGTTGGTGAGTTTATGTGCAAATAGACAATATTTGGAAAAGTGCAGGTCACCATTTCACTATTTCATGTTTTTGTTTCAAAGCATCAACAGACAGTGTAAGTACTTTTCTGTACTCTATACATGGTCATCTGTAAGGAAAGGTTTTTAAATTTCTCCACTAAAAATTATCTGCCAGAGTTTATTTAGTTACTATGTCATATTTTACGTTAACTGGTCTAAGCGGTGACCAGAGTTAAAATGGGAACAGTATAAATGTGAACACTTGCCTTAGATTACACCGGTGCTCAAAAAAGAAACTAAATACAAGGAAAAACAAAATCATATGCAAAAGTTTAAGTACAAGGGACAAAATTATTTGCTGAGAAGTATAAAGGGACAAAATGGACATGCACAGTTACAAAACGGAGGACGTGTAAAAGAACAAATTTTGAAAAATGGAGACAATATGTTACTCAACTCATCCTTAAATACTGTCGTAAATGTCAATTACTGCAACAGTTTTGCGCAAAATATAAATGAGAAAAAAAGAGATGAATATATTAAAGTTGTGCTTTTAGGAAAGCTGCACTGTGCTCTAAAACCTGGTGTTCGGTTGCTACAGTGACGTGTTTAAAACAACCTCTCAATAATGAAATATGTGAATAATTTCGAGTCCCCACAATGACCTTTGACATCTGTTCTTACGTGTCTGCAGCCTCAGCACGTTCCTGTGGGCCTCCACCTTTTGTGGAAAATGCTCAGATCCAAACAGGAGGGGCTAATCTGCAAAACGTCACTTACGTTTGCAAGGAGGGGCAGCAGCTCGATGGCCCAAAGACTCTCACCTGTCTGGCTAACGGCACCTGGAGCATGCCGCCACCTACGTGTGCAGGTATGGAGGGCAAGCTTTGAGTTTTGATGTGTGGTTTACTATCAAAGCCCTAACCTTTTCTTTTCTTCTTTTCAATTATACTTGTAATTCCCGTCGCCGTCAACCAGAGGTCAGAGGTTGCGACAGTCCCAAACAGGTGCTTCACGGTAGAGTGCAGGAGCACAACCTGAGCTCTGGACGCGCTTTGGAGTTCCTGTGTGATCGCGGCTACAACCTGGTGGGAGAAGGCCTGGTGATGTGCATGGGAGGAAACACCTGGAGTTCAACTTTCCCCATCTGTCAAGGTGGGAAATAATTTTCTTAATACATACGCACACAAAAAAGAAAGAAATGTCTTTTACAAAATATTTTTCTTGGCTGCTAGTGTCCGTCATAATTGTGACACTTACTGTTTCTTAGGGGGCTGTTCCTTGAACAAATGCCCCTGAAATCAGCAAATCCGCGGCAGCTGAAATTGTCTTTGCACAACAGAGACAGATTCCAGTAGAAATAAAAAGTGTCCTGATCCACTTTTAAAATACCAGGTATTTGTGCTCTAAAATAAACAAGCTGGTTAACCATTTAAACCTTTAATGAGAGATGGGGATATAAAAATGAACCTTTTGCGTGTGTGAACACCCTTAAACAAATACTTTGCTCAGCCAAAAACATAAGATTTGCTTTCATGTTTCCTAATTTCAAACTTGACTGAGCGAACCTGCAAGTAGGATGAATAGAAAGACGTGTTTCTCCTCTCCTTAGGAAAGGAAGACAGAAACTGGTCAGGAAGCATATTTCGGGTTAAAATAGCGACACCAAAGACGCTGCAGGAGTTTCTGACATGCACAGGTTGTTCGCTACATGTAACAATGTAGAAGACGACCCGTTCTCTTCAGATGAAGAAGATTAAATATTCCTCCAAAGAAAACATCTGATTACATTTTCTAAGCAATGTGTTCTGGTTCACTGAAATAAAACTTGAGCTTCTGAGCCACAATTCCAGAAAGAAAACCATCCACACAGTGAAATGTGTGATGGTTTTGTCATTTTCTTTAGATGGAATAAAGACATCTTGTCTTGGTAGATAGAATTGCCACGCGTCTGCTACGAAGCTGAAGATGAAGAGGGATTTTGTGTCTCGGCATCCTAGCGAGTTCAAGCATACTTTCACATCAACATCATAATGATTTCACCAAAAACAATTGTCAAATTTTGGAAATACAGAGTCACAAGCATCACCTGGAGAGATCTGTGAACTAGTTATTTCCACACAGTGTGATAGAGTTGGAGAACTTTAGCAAAGCAGAGTAGAAGAATAACACCAGCTCAGGGTTTGGCCGACAGAATGCAAATAAATCAAATAACACTTCAAGACAGTGATTTCAGTTTAGCTTGCTATTCTTCTCATGCAGGTTTTTGAAGTTGATTTATTTTTACAGATTTTCCTCCGTCAGATTTGTTTTTCAAATACATTGTATCAGAATAAAAGAGAAAAATGTTTTGCAAGAACTGGTAAAAAAATAAACTTGGATTTGATAGGAGCGTGTATACGTTTGAGACCTATTGTATTTGAAGTGGACATGTATGTAGGCAACAGTTATTTAATCCTCCTTTTGGCTTTTAGCAAAAGTAAAATATAATGTGGACAGCTTAATAAAAATCTAGAAATATCTGTTTGTTCCTTTTTTGAGGCAAATATCTTAAAAATGTTAGGTTTTTTTTCTGAAAGAAAAGAACATTTTTTGGTGTTTGTCCCTCACAGCGAAGTCTTGCCCACCTCCCCCTTGGTGGACCAAACACACCAACAGCGACGGATCCCAGCCAGAGTTTCATGTCGGGCAGTCGGTCCGTGCTTCCTGCCCCAAAGGGCAGCAGGTCAAAGGCGGTGGCACCATCACCTGCAGGCCAGACCAGACCTGGACCCCCCTCAGTTCAGTTTGTGAAAGTAGGTTGCACCTTTCCACCCCAGAGACTCAGTATGACATTCAGACAGACTTGCACTCATTTAGTTTTTACTTTCACTGTAATAGTTACTTGATATTTCAGTCGTGACAAAAATCTGCAGAAGTTACCGACATATTGACATTAGACAGAACCGCCAGATGATTTTAAAATTGAGGCAACGTTAAAACGAGGAGATACAATGAATAGTGTCTTCCTCTTATTACCTTATGAATATATTTTACAAATAGAGTTAACAGCCTGGCCAGTGTATCCAACACTAATATTAACATTTAATGTATCTTTTACTAGCTGATAAAAGATACATTAAATGTAAATTGGCTGAAGTGAAAATCATCCACAATAAACAAAACTGTCACCTTGTCAGTTGTTTTGAATGTATGAATCAGATTGTTTTATCAGATTGTTCTATTCTTCTTGTTTATTCACTCCCACTTATTATCTGGCTTTTGTATTCTTATCTGAATCTGGTCCCTATTTAGCCTGCATTAATAAAGGTGAATACTTTAGGTTGAAATTTGAGAAATGTTTTATATTAACCTATTTATGAAACTTTTCCCAACATTACTACAACATCAGTAGTAATGTTGCTTTTTTTATGATGAGCACGGGAACCAGGTCGTGGTGTTAACTCATGTTTTGATCAGATATGACTTTATTAATATATCAGGACATGTTGTTGACGATAATAAAGTGAACAACAGAAATACCACTGCATGCTCTCATCTTGCACCAGCTGCTTCTCCTCCCTTCACGGCTCCTCTCTCATGTCGCCGGTTTGTCAAGCTGCCTCTTATTTTCCTAACCAGAACAAATGATGCTGCATCAGGCTCTGCTTCTTTGTTCTGCTGGCTGAAATGATCACAGGCCCCTCTATGGCAACCTTTGCCTGAATATGGAGCTCAGCCGACGTTGCTATGAACCCTTGCATGAATTTGCATGACCTTTATTCTCCTGTATGCATGATGCTGTCAGTGTCCTTTTGGTCCAACCCGAACGGTCAGCGACGGCTGTAACTGAGCCACAGAAGCGAGACGCATCAAATGTTTGTAGCACTTAGACATGTTGCATGAAAATCAAATACAAATGATCCCGAAAATGTAATTATCACAAATCTTTTTCTCTGTTTCGTGCACAATTTGCTTCATTTAATCACGCGGGGGCCAGTTAGCTGTAATCGCACATAACGCAAATATTTAACATGATCATTGTGTTGTATTGCAGGTTTTCATATTGGCAACATAACTTCCTCAGCGTGTTGAAAACTGAGAACATAAAAATACCTTAGTGAGTAACTGGTTGGCTGTTGTCCAGGGGTGTCCTGTGGCCCCCCACTCCATGTGGCCAACGGGTTGGTGCGGGGGGCGGTGTTCCAGTTCGGGGACGTGGCGGTGTACTCGTGTTTCAGCGGCTACACCATGGAGGGCGTTGACAGGAGCAGGTGTCAGGAAAACGGCACCTGGACGCCCCCTCCCACATGCAGAGGTAGAGAGACGAGTGGAGGGTTTCTCTTCCTGTCGGAGGAAGCTTCCTGTCTTAACAGCATATAACTTACTGCAGCTCTTTACTAACTAAACCAAACCGCCGCTTCTCTGCTGCAGGTCTTTTTGACGTTTCCTCTCTGCATGTTAACGGGGGTGGGGGATTCTGGAAAGGGTTAAAAACTAGAAACACAGGCTGCTGTCTCTTTAGCAGGGAACTTGTAGCCTGGATCCAGCTATGATCAAAACAACCTGTCAGCGTATGCCTGGACAACATAGTGGAAGATTTAGGTTATTTATCTTTCTTACTTTTAGAGTATTAGTTTATTTTATGATTGATTTACTTAGCTTTTAAGTATTTACATAAAATATTTTTCACAGTGAAAAAAAAACAAACCTTTTGAATTAAAAAGAAAAATAGTCATTTCTCCAATAGCATGAAAAACTGAAAATTTAGTTTCTAAATCACTCTTTTGCTTTTTATTTATTTATTTACACACACGTATACAGTATTGAGTATTCCATTATTTATTTATTAAACTTCTGCATCGGGAACCTAAACTGTAATTTATAAAAAATTTGTATTATTATTATTTAATTTTGTAGTCTCATATTTAGTAGTATCTGTATATATGTGGGCACAGAGAAAAAGACAGTAAAAAAAAAAAAAAAGGTAATTCTAAGTGGAAATTAATTCAGTTTTTATAGAAGAATAGACAGAATTGTTCAGGCAGTATGAAACCTATTTATCACTCCATCTGTCTTGCAGACAAAAGCTGAGTCCAGGCAAATTCCTTCATGACATTTGCTGAGATTGTGTGTGTGCACTCTTTACCGCTGAGGAAACGGGTCTGTTGCATGTGACCTCTAGTTCCTGTGTGTGTGATGTTTCATATTTAAGTGGTCCATCACATGTTCTTCCAAAAAAAAAAAAAGAAAACCGGTGGTTCCTTTCTTTCTTTTGCGGGGAATTCATTGTGCAATTTCTCCAAGCTGAGTCTGACGTTCGTTGGTGTGTGTTGGTGCGTGTCCTCCCTCAGCGAGGTGCTGGCTGCAGTGTCAGAACGGAGGCGTGTGCCAGCGGCCCAACATCTGCGCCTGCCCGGAGGGCTGGATGGGTCGACTCTGCGAGGAGCGTAAGTACAAGGAAAAATGGGAAACGTCTTGCCCAAGGACAACAGCAACGAAAACAGACACAGCAGGGGTTCGAACCATCAACTTCCCTGCCTTCCCTGCCGTCGCCCCGCAATGATCTCACATTGAACAACGCAGATAAATTTAACCTTTATTTTTAAAGCTTGTATTCAGTGGGGAAATAATTGTGTCTTTTTAAAGGAAGTCTTTTCACACACACCGTAGCTCACATGTGCTGGCAGTGCTTTGTGCTGTTCCAGTCGACCCAGCTGCAAAGTAATCCTCCTTTATAAGAGATCAATGACCTGTGCAGGCCCACAGTTCATTGTTTAAACTCATGCGGTGCACAGCCAAAGCTGCGCCATCCTCACCATGTTACCATCAGATTCTGCTGATTAACTTATTTCTCAGATCAGGTTTACGTCTGCCTCCAGATTGTTGTGTTGTGATAAGATTTTGATTTACCATTTGATCACCTAAAACTGTCCGTGCTGTCGGGATTGTTATTTTTGCTATTTTTCTACACCCTTTGTTCAGTATGATTAAATGTAGTTGTGCATTTTAACGATACAAGTCACACTTCCTAATGTGACTGTGCATTTCAAATGGAAAGGTTTTTCAAGAGCAGCGTCTGTGTTGGTGGGGCTACAAGTCTTTCGTCAAAAGATTCATGGTTGTGACTGCATGACACACTCATGCAGTCACAACCATGACTGCATGAGTCACAGCCGTCCAGCCATGGTTGTAGTAGTAAACAGTTCTTATCTACAATTTTATCGCTACAGCAACAGCGCCACAAAATATTGTCACAAAACTTTGTCTACATCGCCCACCCCTACCTCCAGATGTAGATCAGCATTGCAATACTAGTCTTTCTAAATCTATTTTCAAGGTGTATCTGATGAAACAAAAGATTATGTTACTTTGCTGAAATATGAAATTAATTAAATGCAGTTAACACATCTTCATCAGTGGTGCAGATAAATGTGGAGGGTCTAGTGTGAACCTTTGTTGAGGTGAGAACACATATGGATGAAGGGATCAATCCATACATATTACACAATTTTAAAGGCGTACATAACAGGTGTTAGAAATAGCCCTGTCGTGTATCGATAGAAAGGGTTCAGGTTTAGCTCACAGTCTAATAAAAAGCAGACCCGAATCTTTGTTTTTCTGTTCATGGTTTTTCTTTCTTTGTTTTCCAGACATGTTGACGTACTTCCTGTTTTTATTGCAGCTATCTGCATCTTGCCGTGTCTGAACGGTGGGCACTGCGTGGCACCGTACCAATGCAAGTGTCCCTCTGGGTGGACGGGCACCCGATGTCACACCGGTGAGTTCACCCCATCACACTTCCCATCTGGCTTAGCGAATTTGTTCCAGTTAACCTTATTAAAGGGTAACTTGTGGACACCGTTTGTGTCATGGAGATGGTTCTGATGGTTGCATTCCTGTGTGTTCCCCTGCTTCTCGCAGCTGTGTGTTCGTCGCCGTGTCTGAACGGAGGAAGATGCATCAGGCCGAACAGATGTAGCTGCACGCCTGGTTGGAGCGGACATAACTGCTCCAGGTGACCGCCCAACGTTCAAAAATACCGAGCACTCGCAAAATGGAAACACATTTCTCTGAGTGAAAAACTTTTATCTTATTCTGCTGGTATGAAGATTTTTGAATTTGAGGGATATTATTACACATAAGGTAGTGTAGTTTAACATGGAGGTATTTGGTGTTTTGGTCAAATAACCTAAATACAAAAGGACCAAATGGATCCACTGTGTCCCAGTGGAAACCATCAGGGTCTGAAAACATTGGAGAGTTAAAAGATTTAAGTAGATTTCAGCAGGAAATTAGGAAAGAAAGACTTCCAATGCTTCATTATTTTAGTTATAATGCATAAAATTAATTTTACATTATTTTTCTGTTTGTATTATATCTTCCTGATTTGGAAAGGTCTGAAAGTCTGTTCTGTGTAAGAAAATCTTTACTTGGGTCCTTTCTTGTATACGTCCTTGTGCCCTTCGTTATTTACCACTTCATTCATGGAGTCCCTCCTTTCTTCCATGTGTTCATACATGGAGTCATGGTTCCAGACTACATATTAAAAGCCTGTTCGCTCCAGAAATGCTTGTAATAAAATGAAGTATTTTAGACACTGAGGACTGGGAAATTGAGTGTTAAGATCTTATTTGAGAAATGCGCAAGTTAACTGTCTATGAGTTTATCACATTTCATGTGACAGAGTAACAAAGTTGTGCACAACTGTAAAATTATGCATTCAATTCTTCCTAGAGCCACCTTTCTCTGCCAATACAGCTGTAAGTCAATTAGGGTCTATCCCTAGCAGCTTCACAGGTCTAGAGAGCAACTTTTTTACCAAGTATATCACATTCCTCCTACTTAATTTTGCTCTCCTTTTGTTTTACTCATGATATCTCATTTAAATCCATTCACAACTCCATCTTCAGGGGGTACGAGATGAAGGAATTTGAGACTTATGATAACTTCTGCCATGCATAACCCTCACTAATGTAAAACGTGCATAGAAATGAAAGCGCTTTAATTGTTGCGATTTAATGTCTGGTTATTTGTCGTTGCAGGAAGAGGAAGTCTGTTTACTACCACTTCTGAAACCTTCACTCGCCTCCTTGGGGAACATCTTATGAAGGGAACTCTTGTATAAATGACACATGAAAACCATCCACTCATCTCCGCACAGGCAAAGCAAGAACCGTTCTGTAAATTAAAGCTGTATTTTTTTCATATACAGACTCAACAGTATTAAACATTTGCTGCTATATACTTGTACGATGTGTAAAAACTATTTGATGTCATGTTCCAGTGTATATGTGTAAACTATTCACGTTTTTATTAAAGCATAAAATGCCACTAAAAACGCTTTGGTCATTTTGTGTGGAAATAAATGCTTTATTGTTTTTAAATACGATGTTAGAATCATCTTGCAGTTTAACGTAG
Source organism: Girardinus metallicus (assembly GCA_903067095.1). NCBI lineage: Eukaryota > Metazoa > Chordata > Actinopteri > Cyprinodontiformes > Poeciliidae > Girardinus > Girardinus metallicus. The sequence goes on along the minus strand of CAEGAE010031853.1, from coordinate 53,218 downwards.
ATATTTGCATTTACATAACAATTGTCTCGCTGCCCGGCTTTAAATCCGACTGAACATTTCCTGTTTTAGCTCAGATAAAATTACCTAGTATATATTTATTTGCTAAATACCTGAACAATAAGTGAGAGAGTGTTGTAAAAGGTTTTTGCGTCAGCCAATCAAAACATTGCACTTTGTTGTCCTTATACTACTTTTATCTAATTGGCTGTATGTTTGGCTCATTTCCCATTTCAATTCGACTCAAAACTTTCGGAACAGTATGATGCACAATTTTAATGTGTTAATAATTGTATATAATTGTTTAAACATAGCAATGTCTCAACTTCAGGCATCTGAATATATTCTCCCATGGCGACGCGTTACAGTCACATTAAGAAACAGTTTCAGGTGGTGTAAAATTCCTCCACAGGTGTTTGGTAAACTATCAAAAGCCATGACATCATCAGGGCTCTCCAAAGTTATTTAAAAGCAAACTAAGCATTTAATTGTAAAGAAAATCATTACATTCGTAAAATATTATTTCTCTCAAACAGAAGACGTTTAGACTGATTTAATGTCAGCCAATGAGAATTAAAGTTTTTAATTCTGGCTTCCTTTAGTGAGTTTATGCAACTTCATTGACTTTGACTCAGCGGTGAAGCACATTGAGTCATCGCTGACTCAGTCATTGACGACTCATCGCTGGTGTTAAAAAATCACATTTTGGTTCGACTTTATAAAAATCTTCACTCAATGGTTTGAGTATCATCTCTGAGTAAATATACAATAAAATTTAACTAGTGCTGTCAATGGATTCTGTTGGCAAAGCCAATGGAATCCTAATGGAAAATATACCTTTTATTAGCGTAGTTAATATAACTACGCGTTATAATATAACGCGTAGTTTTAAAAGCAGTCCAACTTTTCGTGAACATCAAGATTTCAGTATAGAAACTGAAGGCTTGGAAGAAATGATCCGGTGATTCATTGAGGTTTGTGTTTTCAATCTGACCATTTTTAGTTGTAGTGGCAGTTTTTCCTTTATTCACTCTGTGTTGGTCTCCTTCCTCCCTCTGATTAGACTAGAATCAGTTTCACTCCTACTCACTCCACAGTACTTAAGCTCTTTGGGTTTCATTGCTCTCTGCTTACTTGTGTCTGTAATGGACGTTGCATGTCTAGCTCTCCTTATGGAAAAGGTGCAACTTATTTATTTGTTGCATTTTTTTTTTCCTCTTCTCTCACGCTCCTCAGATGTGCACTCATGTTCTTCCACACAGCAAACATGAGAAACATTGCACAGCTATAAATTCATTTAGTTCATTAGTAGATGCATATTAGCTACAGAGGATAAGAAACTTATAGAATCAATAAACAACAATAAAGAAATTCTACCTTTTTTATAAAATATGTAAATCCATTTCATTAATCAAGTGAAAAATGATTTCCAAACAAACCTGGCCCTAAGTGATCAGTCCTCCTAAACCGAATGCACACATTAAATGCACCTCTGACCTCATTTCCTGTCTGTATGGCACGGCACTTCTACGTCTGAAGACGTCCAGCTTCACACAGGTGCTGTCGTCTCTGAGTGGAATAACCGGTCACAGTCCACTTTACCCTCATCTGCACCCAGCAGTTTTTATCCCCTCATCATTGCAGGAACTCCTTGGAGATTTAAATCGATTCTCATCTATTCAGATGACACAGCGATCATTAGCGAAGGCCGATCTTGCTCGGCATCAGTTAACAGATTTCATCCACAGACTGAATCTAAACTCCACGAAGCATCAATTCCTGCTCCATGCAGCTCTTGTCGGACAGGCTCATGTCTCCCTCCCCTTCTCAGAAATTCCCTCACTTGACTCATGACACCAGATTTGGAAACTTTTGCAATCCCTCCTTTTTTTTCCGCAGCAATTTGCAACTGATTTAACCCTACGATGTAATTTGTTCAAAACAATTATTTCTTAACACTGGATTTTTCTTTTGTAGCCTCTGAATCGCTTACAGATTAGATACTTCTAAGCTAGTGTGAGATTATACTGTCATAATATAAGATTAATTTCTTTTTCTTGTTTTTTTTTTACTTTTTACAGTCAGCGCTGTATGTATGTTGTTGTAAATAGATTAAAATATTCCCTTTTATGTCAGCCCCAGTTTTCTGGACAACAGCAGCACACTCTGGGCAAACAGCCAGCAATCACATTACAGAAAACCACGTGATTTCACTGCAGCAGTCAATAGATGTGTGTTTTCACAAAGATGCTAACACAAGCTGCATTCAGTCTGAATGTTCCCTGAAGTTGGTTTGAATTTTATACTTGATGAAAAAGAGAAATTCCAGTTGTTATTTTTTTGGCTCTAGTGGCCAAATTTGATTATTTGATAGTGAATTGGCAGGAGAGAGCAAAGCTCGCCAGGCCGGGAATCGAACCGCATAGAGGACTAAGGCCTCCGTGTGTGGGTTGTGCTTAACCCCTGTGCCGCCACAGCAACCCGTAATTCCAGTTTTAGGAATATTTATTGAACAATAGTCTTGGTCAGGCAGGGCTAGCAAAAAAGCTCTGTCATTACAACTCAGGATATGCTTTGTGTTTGTAATTCATGGAGTCAGAGTGACAAGGAAACTTATTTTAAACACCAGAGCAAACAAAACAAAACACCCTGCAGGTCCTGTTTAAAAACCAGAACATTCTTTTGAAACGAAACCCTGTCACTGCAACATTGCCAAACAGGAAAAGAAACACGATGTCAAGAGAGAAGTCACGCAAACATCTATGATGCGACTCCCAACTAAGTTGTGATGCTTACCGGATATAGATTCTGTGGTAATAGACATCCGCGTAACACAGAACCCAGCCCTGGTCGCCTCTTCGGTTGCTTAATTAGTTTCCCAACATTGACAGCAACATGCAGTCGGTTTAATCATCTAAATTCCAAAGCCTTCACAACAGAGGCACCAATGTTTTTTTTGTTTTTTTCCTTGAACTCTTTTTAGAGACATATAATCAGAGTAAATAACTAGCATTCTTTGAAATATATTATTCGTTTTCCTTTATGTTTGACTCTTTTTAAAAATTTTTTATTTTAAGAGTTACAAGGTTTAGTGCACGTACATGGTACAAACTACTCTCTTGACTTTTCAGTAGGGTTAAAGAGAGAAAGTAGCATCATCATCAACAAGTCCAAGCATGTCTGTAAAAGCAGGAGTTTTAGCAGTTTGCTGGACTGGACGTCAAGAAAGAAAGATATCATCTATGACCTTGGAGCGCATTTAATCTGCCAAAGTTTGCGAGGCTATATATTATAAAGAATTTACTATTTACTCCCAAGTAGACAATACAGCCAAAGCGGAAAACTTACATTAATGCGAAAATTTAAGTGAACTGCTCTACTGGAAAACACAAGAATGTCACAGAAAGGTACTGGATTGGCAGTATATTAACATGATCATCTGCTAATATCTTTATTTGCTGTAAAAATAACTTACAGGTAAAAGTGACGCTAAGTGGGACAGTTATCACAGGCTTTTAAGTTGTATAATTTTTTTCTGGTTAATGATTTTAAACTTTTAGAATCATCTTTATGACTGAAATTTAACCGTTACATTTACGCTGCCTGTTTGTTTTTTTTTCATCTTAGAATGTAATGTGGCCGATCATTTCACAAAGGTACATAAAACTTCATAAGAGAGACACACTTTTTTCTCTCTAATGCTGATAACTGAGTAGAACTGAGTTTGAGTACAAATCTATCTTGCCTTATCAGTTTCATTGTCACTTTGCATTAATCGGTTTAAACAAAGCTGCATCAAACGCTGCGTCTGTGTCCTGAATCCTGAACTAATTACAGGCCCCCCTCTGCAGCCGCAATGGAAACCTTTGTCTCGCATACTTTGATCTTTAAGAGCAGCGGTCCTGAATACGCAGCTCAGCGGTGATGGCGTTGCTGTGGTTTCTTGCATGTATTTGCCTGGCCTTTGTTCGCTTCTGCGCATGTTTATCTGTGTCTACACACAGAAAAACATGTTTATCTGTGTGTAGACACAGATAAACATGCGCAGAAGCGAACTCAATTCTCCACAAGGGGTGACCTTCGTCTTCTATCCTGTTTGTAGTGCTCGTGAGCAAAACCTCATGGTCAAGTGATGGAGTTTCCTCTTTGCTTTTCGTGGTTTTGTTGGTGTCGTCAGGTCATGACCGTCACGTGACAAAATTGATTTTTCAGTTGAAGATGAAAGATGATGAACCAGGTGAGCTTGTCAGATAGTTTGAGTTTTATAAAAATGTAAAGTCATTTACCAAAGGGGCAAAGTCGTACTAAGGATACCTGATTAGGGGTGTCCGGTGTCCCAGTGTGCAGAGGCGATAGACCTCAATGTGTCTCCCCATTTGATTACTATTAAAGGCCACTAGTGCCAAAGGCATTCTTTAAAAAAGAAAAAAGGCTGCCAGAATAGCGTGTGGCGTGATGTAGGGCTCTTTTTCATCCATCCACCTGATCACTGTGAGCGCTGAAGCTTCCAACCTGGTGGCTCTATGCCCTAATGAAGACCTGACAACATCCGACTGTTGTGAGCCTGGACTCAGAATGCAAGTCGAGCTGCATTTTGAGGATCTGACGGAGGCCATCTCTGCCGTCATCTGCATGTCGGTTCATCCCACTGGTCCTTTGAAAGGGTTTCAGAGGGGTTGGGCACTTGAGGGACTGACACAAAGTGGAGCACGTTAGGTGAACGACCTAGTCTTGGTAAGGTTTTGCCATATCTCTCCCATCTTCAGATGAACCATGGTGGTTCTTTCTTGGTCTTTGTGATGGTGGTTCTCCGGCAAACCTCTGAGGCTTTCATAGAACAGCTGGATTTTATACTGAGATCAAATTACGCACCGCCGGACTCCTTTTTGCCTTCTCGAGGCATTGGGTTGCATCAGGGTATCAGAGTAAAGGGGGCTGAGTATAAATGTATCTTATGCATATTTATTTTTGGTTTGTTTGTATTTTTAATTAAATAAGTGAATTATTATCTGTTCCACGACACTAAAATGGACTTTGTGTTTGCCAATCACATAAAATCTCCAAAAAGTACTTTGAAGTTTTTAACATGTAAAATTTGATTTGAGGCGTACCAGTGCTTTTGCGAGGCCTAGTACCTGTTATTATCTGACACCCGCAATATATCTAACTAGGAACATCAAAGCCTCGTATGAGAGGAGAAGAGGAGAGCAGCGCGAGATTCTAATCTCAAAGAAAAGGTTTAACTGTAAACCACAAAACATAAATCAAGACAGAGTTTTCTCGAAAACCTTCCCACTTGTCTGCATTCCTAAAGTATGAGCGTGTTTCAAAACAACAGCGCATGTCCTAGAGGCTCTTCCAAAGACATCTGCAATTTTTTTTTTCTTAGTGTGGGTGGCACCTTTGGACTGTGGCCAAGTCTGTAGTGGCATAAAACTCGCGTTTATGTTCATATTTCTATTTCACATTCTGAATTGACTGGCAAGAAATATTGCACATTTTCACAATGTAAAAAATTTTTTTTTCTTTTTTTTAGATGTACCATCACTATAACATTGTTTTTGCACTTTTTTTTAAGAAAATGTAATTCTTGTGGTGTTTCTGAGACACCTTAGAACTGGTCCAAATGCAGGTATGGCGCGTCATGGTAGTCAAGCTGCGGAATATGAAATTCATCCTCTCCAAGTTTTTAACTGGGAAACGGGCTTCGCTTTAGGAAATATCCTTAAACACAAGACGCTTGATTTTATAGTTGCATCTGCCTGTTTCCTATGTTAAAAGAGCTATCAAAGGATCGATCCTAGACTTTTGACAGATTTTTAAAAACATTTTACTTTTGTTTTATTCTTGTTTAAACTGACCAGGTAGATATGTAAACCTGGATTCACAAAGGACGGAATGACCACGTTTTTTCCAAAATTGTACTATTAAAAATACAGGGGGGCCAAAAAGGACCCCTGTGAGAAACATGCGGTTGAGAAGGAATATACCACAAGAGACACTGAAAAGCTCTTGTAAATCAGTGTACTAATGATCTGCAACTTATGTAATTTGAAGTGGGAGCAAATCAGCGGAGTGTCCTAATTTATTCCTGTCCAAAAATTCAACAGAAAAATCTTAAAATGTCTGTTCTTCAGTTTTTACTGTTTACATTTTTTTTTTTTAATTTTTGGTATTGTTGAAAGTGACAAACATTTGTCCAAACATGGTAGAAAAGAAACGCACTGGTTCCGGTCGGGCGTTCTAACTTTCTTCACATGCCTACAGAAGTTGTTGAAGTTAAATACATTTTCATACCCTATGCTTATTTTCCTTTCACTGAAATGAAACGCTGCACATAAGTGATACATCATTTATTAAATCCACGTTTTTGAAGACATTCAGAACATGTTAGGATCAAGGCCCCCTCATAGAATGTCACTAATCAGGTTCAAATCTAACTGCAGCCCATTATTAAGGGCGTCCCATACAAACACTGAAGGAAACAGCGCGGTGTGGTTGTGTTTGGACTGATCAGCAGGACTACTGCCTCAGCTCTTTGACTTTTTCTTGTAGTTTTTTCTTGTCAGCACCAGAAAACTCATGCACCTGAAAGACAGAGAAGAAGAACTTTTACAATCCACGAAACGACACACCTCCCTCGTCTCCAGTATTTTCATGTCTCTTCTTCCAAGTTGGTTGCTGAAAATAAGCAATTAGAAACGAATAGAAATTCCCTGAACTCAGTGAAGTTGGGAGCTTTAGCACGTTTTAAGAACTGCTCGCAGATTAGTGAACTTAAATCTAAATTCAGCAGCAGACATTTAATTTAATGTTTCACGTTCACTCATCCAGACCCTGAAGCTCTGATTGCGTTGGGCTGCTGTTATCGCATTAAATGAAAAGCTTCATTAGTTACTTGAAAGTGAACAAAAAGACAGGAAAATTTGAAAATATTATCACTAGCTGCATTTTTCTAAATGTACCGAGACTAGATCAGTGCAAGGAAATGTGGCTTTCTAGTTTTTAAGTAAAACTCAAACAGGATCAGTCAAAAAAACTCCTCTGCCTCAGTCAGAGTTTATTAAACCTGTTCTGAGTCATTCAAAAACTGGATAAACTAAGAGAAAGGAAGCTTAACTGAAGAGAATATACTCATCCGCTTTTATATAGATTTTCTGAGGAAAATACACCAGAGAATATTTTTTGATGTCCTCATTTGTATCATTTGGAAGCTTTGTGAAATATCATACAGACCACCTGCTCGGTTGAGTTTCCCATGTTTATCACTTAGAGAAAATCATGGGGAATAGTATTTAGTCGCCACCCAGGCTCTTTATCTAGCTAAACTTCTAACCTGCTGATCGGATTTGGTTGTGGTTCCAGCAAAGTTGGAAGGATTTAACTGATGTCTTGACAAAAAATTCAAAATTTTAGCATCTGGAGCAACATGTCTGTACTTTGTGTGAATGTGACACTAAATCTCTTCAGCCTTCACTGAGTGCTTGACTTACTTTGTTTCCATTTTTGTAGAATTGGAATGTAGGCATGGATTTGATGTTGCACTTCCCGGCCACATCCTGAAAACAAATAAAGAAGCTCAAACAATTAATGGACCAAACTTTGGGAATGAGTTCAACTTTAGCTCATCAGAAACCGAAGAATAAACCAACAGGTCAAAATATGAATTAGACACATCCCACAGACTCAAACACTGTAATGTTTGTCCATACAATAAGGTGGATCCATTTGCATTTGTGTGTTATGGATTTAAATACCAGACAAGCTGCCAGGCGAGTATAAGACGGGAGTGTTCTATTCACACAGCCAGGAAACCTTAAATTAGAGCTCGTTTACTGCTTTTGCAATAAAATCAGCAATTTATTTGGCAGTACAAAAGCAAACACTCGAGAGGAATTTTATCCACTGATTTCCTGTTGCAATGTTTTTCATTAACGTGTCATTTAGCCACAAACCAAATCCTGACATTTTCAAGCATAATTTATTGGAATCATTTTCTTTTTTTTTTTGCATCTGGATGCAAGATCCTATAAAATGCCTTGCTATGGTGTTTGTAAGACAAACAATAGGAAAAAGGTCACTTACTGAAGCATCATCCACATCCACCTTCAAGAAAATCACATCTTTGTTCGCGGAATCCTCTGCCAGTTCCTACAAAAGAATGGATTGCAACGTAGAAATAATTACGTGCAGCAAGTTAGCGCGAGAGCAATAACAGAAAATATTGTCTAAACTGGTTGAACCTTTTTGCAAGTTATCTAAATGGATCATGCCAGAATTTGCTTCTTTTGTAGGGGTAATACAGCAACGTGTTTCACTTTCTACTAACATTCTGAGTCCCGACCATCTACTTACTTCATAAAATGGAGTTATCATTCGGCAGGGACCACACCACGAAGCTGTGAAGTCCACCACCACCAGTTTGTTTCCTGCTTCAGACAGGATGTTGTTGAACTCTTCCTACGAATCAGAATGCACAAGCAACAAAAAATATTTAAAACCCTTAACAGACGGGGTCCATTGGATCCTGTCTGCTTTTACGAGGCGTTTCGGTTTTGGGGGACACGACTCGGCAAACCCTGCTGTCCAACCGTGACATCTGCCGCGGTCCCCCTGAACCGAATCAGGGCTAAATACTTGTGCTCTGGTTACACAACTTGACTTATTGTGACACAGATGTGAAGGAAACGTCTTAGTTTTTATGAGCAAACTTGACCAGGTCAAACACAATCACAGGTCATTTCAAATCACATGGAGTCGATTTGAAGAGTCCCAAGTTTTCCAAAATTAGAACTTTTGATAGCCTGAAAGAGAGAGAGGCCCCAGAAACCAGTTTTCAGTAAGAACAGGAAGGAAGAGGCACTGGCCCACAACATGAAACCTTTATAAATTAGTCAAAAATCCTTGACTGAAAAGTGAAAGTTGCAAACAGAGTCATAAACACAAAAAAATGATAAACTTACCAAAGTTTTCACAAATTTAACCATGATTACTGTTCAGAGATGCCAGGCGACCACTGGGAACTGACGGCTGTAAGGTACAGAATACCAGTATGCGAACATTTTTAAGTGCAGAAAACCGGAGTCACTTGAACACACCTTATGGGTGTGTTTAAATTCAGAGGTTATGGCAAGCTGTTTTAGTATTTAATCAACAACAGCTCCTATCTGTAACTCCTATATTAGACTGCAATAACATAATTTATTATTGTATTATTAACAGATAAAATACAAAGTAAGGCTATTGACATGAACATCATTACCACTAGGAGTGATATTCATGATTACAGTTGCACAAGCAAGAGATAAATGTGAGATGTCTCAAAATCCCTAAAAACCAAAGGAGGTGAGGTAGTGGTCAGGTGTTATTTCACTTTTAACAAGACATTTTTCCCGTGTTGTAAGTGAAATAATCTGTCAGAGGAACAGGCACTTTTTCATTAATATTAAGGATTTATTGACTTAAAACAAGTTCATATTTCTTGCTTAAAAGTTACATACAGGTAGCTGTGTCTTATTTCAAGTGTAAATTCATTGGACGTTACAAATGACAAATAAAATGACAGTAACACAATAAATAATGAATGCTCAAAGGAGTGGGTAGAACTATAAACGTACTTAAACCCGACTGTTTGAAATTTTCCTATTTTCTATTTTCACGTTTTGTTGGACACTGTTAATGGACTAGGCAAACCTTACCATGTGTACACATGATGGTAAAGCAAACCTAAAGGTGTGATGTGCAGTTCTGTGCACAATTAGCAATAAACAAAAAAATATATTTTGTATTAAGGAAGCATTGCTGTATAGTTTATATTTACAATCCTTTTTTCATACAACTATTTTGCATTCATATACTCTTGACTACTGTGATAAATGTGATTTAATGCAGCTCCCGTTTCAGGGATGAGCTAACTGTGTGGACAACCCGAAGGAAACTGCTGATGTCAATTTAAGCAGATCTAATTTGAAATAGCCATTTTCTCTAGTACCATTGTATGTTAACACAGGAAGTGAAGAAACACAAAATGTAAAATGTTTCCTATTTAATCTATGTACAAACAGTCATTACTAGTAATAATTGAATCATACCTATCTGAAATTAGTTTTCCCATGTATAAACGTAATTTCATCTATCTATGGTTATTCCAGATAATATATTTGTTGATGCGTTTCGCTATTAACACAATATACATGGATGGGAAATGTAATGTCATTTGTTCTAGGGAGAATTACTTTAAGAAAGCTGTAAAATAATCATATTATGGATAACTCAATAGTTCATTTTCACTGGGAAGAATTGATTTACAGATATCCGGAACACAAATCCAGTCTATTAAATGATAAAACAGCTTGCCACAGTAGGCTGCACCCTTCGGAGGAACACAGGTATGCGATGGCGATGCTACCTGCCTGGGTGTTGGCCAAGGGGATGAGGGAGGGGCTGATGCCACTCCTGAAGTCTGATTGGCCACTCTTGTGACCGCCCTGGATCTGATAGGTTCTCAGGTCCATTTTGTTATGCCGACGGGTATAACGCACCAATCAAAGATGACGGCTCGCTTCAATCGGCTCAGGTATTGTTTACAAGTAGCCAGAGAGACAGTGCGTGAGAAAACTGATTCCTGGTCAGTTATACGTCTGTTTTGGGCATTATAGTCTGAAACCCAGTGCGCGGGGCATCCCGGTTCGACTACACACGCTGTTTTAACCGAGTTGCCTGGTGATTGATTGGTTAATAGATTTACTAGTTCTATATCTTCGATATCAATGTTTAAAAATGTTATCCACTTCACCCAGTAAATGTTGTCTCCTTACCCCAGACAACTAACTAGCCTCCTGTAAATGTAACATGCATACAATTCTTTGTTCCTATACAACCTAGTTAGAGCTCAGACCTAAATAGTAGACATCTCCATTTGCTGATTTAATCCTACAGCAGCTACAATACAAAATCAAATAGACTTATAGCTATAACTGAACAGTACTGACACTTTTCTGCCTTGTTTTTGTAAGAGATTTTTAAACCACACATAATTTTACTTCAGTTTTGTTACAAAAACTTTTTGGTAACAAATTTTGCAACCAAAATTTGTGGTTGCAAAATATAAAAGATACAAGGGATATGAATACTTTTGACTATACATTTCATGAAACCTAAGTGACCATAGTGATTCTGCAACAGCAGGTGTAAGGGCCCCACACCAGAAAAAACAAAACTAAGCACTGCACATTAAAAAGACAGGCAATTTCTATTAAATTAGCAATTATGTCTCCTACACTAAAAGAACTTATGATCTAGAGGACTAGTGTTTCCTTCATTGAAACTGACTAAAATCAAAAAAAAAAAATCTAAACCATACAAAAAAGCTTGAAGGCATTTTCCATGAATCCGGCGGTCTGTCGCATTCAGTCTTGTTCAGATCTGTCTGCTAGTGTTTCTACTTTAAATGAAAAACTGCAAAAAAAATAAATTTTTTTTGATTCACCGTTTATTAAATCCACCTTTTTTTGAAACATGCAGACATGTTTAGTCAGTCATTTTGGAATCTAGCTGAAGACATACTGAATTAAACAGGACCACAGGGTCATTACATAAACGGTGGAACATAAGTTATTGCTGAAATGGGACAGCGGACATTCTGGTTACATGAAATTTAAGAGGGAATCCTCTCAAACGTGCTTAGAGGGTAACAGCTTCTACTGGAGGCTTTGTACAGTGTGGTCGTGTGTGGATTGGTCAGCAGGATGTCAGCGTCTATCTCAGCTCTTCGAGTTTGGACTTTAGTGTCGCCAGGTTGGCTCCAGAGAACTCGAACACCTGAAACGCAGGACACAAGAGTTACAGCGCATAATCGCGGCATATTCCATATTCCACCTCCTACATTTCTATACTTCTTGATCTTGTTTCATCACTTAACATGTCTCAAACTGATTGAAAGCCTGGATGACGGTGCCAGTCTGGTTCAATAAAGAACCGGTTTGCTTCTCCACCGCCTGAGACAAACCATTAGAGCTCATTCATTTATTGTTTGAGCCTCTCAGTGTTTGATTCTGTGGTGTTTATCAAGCAGTGCAGCTTTTCACTAATAAAAGACTCCGGGTCACACCTGCTTAGTGACCGCAGACCAGCTGGTTTAGCAAACTACAACTAAAAACGTGGAAACTTTAATGAATGCGACATTTTGAACAAACACGCCACCAGGTGGCGACAAAAAGCTAACGTCAGAGTCTGTTCCACTTCCTCCATAAAATAAAATGAGATGCAATTTAAAACGAGTCAAGTTTAACCCACGAGTGAATGCGAGTCATAGTGCCGACAGTATTTGTCAATACTGTTTGTGAGGGTTTGGAACATGCATCTGAGAATTAAAAAAAAAACAATAAAAACAAAACTGCAATTAAAATAGTTGAACTGAATTATTTCACATTAATTACAGACGCCTTAAAAATTGTTTCAATAGTACATTTTTACTCTGTGTAGGGAAAGAAATAAAAGTTAAAATCTCATCCTTGTGACCTTGATTCTGTAGTCTCACTTTAAAGAGCAGGATATAATCTCACACTTCAACCTGAGAGTTTGAGCTCTACAGAAACCCCAACCGTCACTGGTGTTATACCAGAGTCATGCACGTAGAAAGCTGAAAACCAGAACAGTTTCCCCCAACCAACCCACAGCAGGTGTCTCCTCTTGTCACATATGCAAGAACCAGGCAGAGCAAATATTCTAACAAAAACGTGTTCGGAACTTTTCGGGATCCTGATCTCTGAAATAACAGACGACTAGTGTTCCTCCAACAGGGAGGACGACACATTTTAGAAAGGAAGCATTTTACAAATGAGTGTTTGGACTCACCTTCGCGCCATTCTTGTAGAAGTGGAATGTAGGCATGCATGAAATTTTGCACTGACTGCTCACATCCTGACAAAACAAGAAAATATACATTTTATGGGGTTACCACAAGTGCTTTAAAAAATAAAAATAAAATAAAATAAAATCAGGGAAGGCATTTTTCCTACATGCCATTTTATGATAACCTGAATCTTTTTCGCAAAAGAATTTGTTTGTATAAAATTAGATACCAATTTCAACTATTAGTTTCAAAAAGGACTTTGGATGATGCGACATTTAAAATCAACAATGATTAAGAAATAAAAAGGAGACTTACTTCAGCCTCATCTACGTCCACTTTCAGGAAAACCACCTCCTTGTTTTCAGCCAGCTCCGACAGTTTCTGGAAGAGAGCCGCTTGAATATTAAAAAACAAAAAAACAAAAAAAACAAAAGACGTACAAAGGATTTTTTTTTTTTAAAGTAAAAGTATTTTGGTATCCAACAAGTTATTAAATAAATGCATTTCCATGAAAAGGTATCAACTCGTATTGCTGTGTAGCATTTCCCTTCAAGGCGGGGAAAGCCAAGCAAAAGGTTGCCACAGCAACAAGCTTCCTCTCCAAACAGATGCCACGCCCTTTGAGCCGCAGAGGGCAATGATCCAAAACATCTGGTTCAGAGCTGCTTGTCACCAGAGTTCCACTTTACAATGGCCGCCCTTATTTTGAGCCAAATTGACTTTCTTAATAATACTGCACGCACATGTTGCATTTAAACAAATATTCAGACTGAAAACACATCCACTTACAACAAACTCTGGGCCAATTTGTTTGCAGGGACCGCACCACGTAGCTGTGAAGTCCACCACCACCAGCTTGTTTCCAGCCTCCTTCAGGATGGACTCAAAGTCTGCCTGCGAAACAGATCACAGAACATTTTTAACACTCTTGGGATTCTGCAGCATTGTGTCGTTTCTTATTTTTGACATGGCCTTGCCTGTGCTGATGCCAAGGGTATAAAGTTTTGGCAAGGCACAACAGTTTGGTGCAGGATTTTAATTTTCGTGATTGTTTTTTTTCCCTCTTTAAGCCTTTCACCTGTTTTTCCAACATCTTCTGTCACGGTGCTCAGTCCCACGATTCAAAATATCCATCCATCCACTGAAAGTAATAACTGTCCTCATTTTCGGGCCGTTGTGGTTGGACACTGTGCTTAACAGACTGATCACTGAGCCACAAGGCTGCTGCCATCTCGCCATGTCGGATAGCTGCATTTTTTTTTTTTTATTGAGCTGTTTCAAGTATCGTCAGTGTCTCCACCCTTCGTCCTGTGAATGGCGGCGTAGCCTAACGCTTCATAGCTCCACAAGCGCCCAACTTTTGAGTTTTGCCTGAACTTTATTTACCTTTTATGTACAAACGATTCTAGCAAGTAAACCAGACGGGCACACAGTACTAGCAATACTTTTGAACACATGTTGACAGCGGCGGTGTACCAGCTAGGACTAAGACGGCGCGGAATTGGCTTCTCATTTGGCAGCCAAGTAAAGGACTAATTCTGCTTATTTTAGCCTCCAAATTCCCTTATACCAATAACTACAATGTTTATACAAGTAAAAGCTTGACAGCTCAACTCTGTAGCCGTCTCTAATATAGCAGAGTCTGCGTTAAACGTATGTATTTACATTATAAGAACACAGGACTAACCTAGACGAGTTAGTTCGACGTTAAAGTGGATTTAATTAAAAAGGAAAAAAGGCACGCAATGTTTACATAAATAAAAAATACAATGAGGTAGCCCTATGAATCGGAAGCCAACTTCATACCAGCGGCGTGGGCTACAACTTGGTAAAAATCCAGCAGCCTCGCGGACGACGACCCAGTAAGCCTCATGTAACCTACTGGGACCACGGTGGCGGCAGGTTTAAGAGTTTATAAGCTATTAACAGCTACACATCTTGTGTATAAACGTAGCTAAATGAACTCCAAACAGACAGGCCCGGATAACGGATCAAGCATCACGATAACTCAAGAGCTGCAAAAGAGGCGCCAGGGCAGAAGCATGGATGCCTTTCTATCCTACCTAACCCCAAAGTAATAACGGCAAAGATGACGGAAATTAAAGCTGTAAAATCGAGACACTGCCCGACAAAATAGGTACTTACTAAATCCTTCACTTCCCGGACCATGATAACTGCCTTTTGATGTGTGCCTCAATGGAAACAGCTAGCCGCGGGGTTTGGAAAATACCTTCGTTTCTGTGAACGTCCCCGAGTCTTTTAAAGCCTCAGACAAGCTAGTCTAAACAGTAGCGGAAGTCAGCTTAGCAGTTAGCAAAATAAAAGTCTTTAGTTCAATAACCGAAGCAAAATACAGTTTTCCGCCGAAATGAAGCCAAATTGAAACTTTGTAATATAATGAATTGTATTTTCATTTTATGTCGATGTCTATCTATGTTTTATTTATTGTAAATTAAATCATCGTACGATTACTTTTATTCTGAAAACTATTATCAATGGTGTAGTGAACATGAATGGATCCTTGAATTCAGTTTTACATACTTGAAGACGTAAGAAGGAGCGGCACCGGTACTAAGACTGCCCCTTTCTGGTTCACCGGCGCAAGGTCCAGCCAGAAGTGATGAGTTTGTATCTAAATAGTATATAAGAATAAGGTGGTGTCGACCACAACAGGAAACGAACAATCAAATGCCACCTCAACGCTGACACGATATAGGTCGCAGAGAATAAAAAAAAAAAACTA
Organism: Girardinus metallicus; assembly: GCA_903067095.1. Taxonomy (NCBI): domain Eukaryota; kingdom Metazoa; phylum Chordata; class Actinopteri; order Cyprinodontiformes; family Poeciliidae; genus Girardinus; species Girardinus metallicus. Next base: position 37,625 of record CAEGAE010031853.1, on the reverse strand, counting down.
GGCTAAAACTCTCCATTTCTTTCTTTTTTACATCCGATTGGCTGAATGTATTAAATAAAGTAATTGTATTTATTTATTAGCAATTCTTCGTTATCGTGTACATTACTGACGTTTCTCGTACAGCTGGAACTGGAGTAGTTTTGCATGTGAAACGGATTGTGTCGTGTCCAATTTCCGCCCACTCCGCGCGCTTCTTCGTGGACCGGCAAAATGATGCGAACCCAGTGGTACAAGTCATAATGACTTGACAAATTGTTGGTTTACCGTAAATGATTGACTCAGCGCAGCTTGGTTTTGTGGTAAGTCGTCCATGGTTACGCCGCAAAATGACGACGTGTACGTGCCCCTGCGCCGTTACTCTGCACGTCCTTCTTAATCTCTCATATCCTAGATCTGAAAGCAAACGACGGGCTGGCACAAAAAACACGATCTAAAGCAGAAAGCAGCATTTTTTTTTCTCAGCAGGGCCGAGCTCAATTGCCTTTGCACTTATTTGGATCAATTTCAGTAATAAAATTTATTTTAATTTACTTCATTTATATAACACCTTATTACAACAGAATGGCATTTTATTTAAAGAAAACTTTAAAGTAAATTCATTAGGCCTTTAAAGTGTAAGAAAAACTTATGATGCTTTATTCCTCTTGGCAGGCTTTCTGGCCAGTTTTCTACCTGTACTTTCATTAGTTTTGGAGGAACTTCCAGTTCTTGGTGTCATTTCTTGTTGCTCTACATCTTCCCTGTGAACCATGGTACATGTATATTTTTTAAACGTTTTTCAGTACTCTTTTCCTGACTGATATCTTCTGACCGGCTTTGGAGGCTCTCAGGGATCATGACTTTAAGCATGAGATGCGACTGGAAAAAGGTCAAGATGACCTTGGCAAAACATTAATAGTAACAAAAGAAAGAGCACAACACTGCAACATATTTTATTTGTTTTCCCCACTAAAAGATTTCAGAGTAACAATTTATTTTTCATTCAAAAGCTTGCAGTAAATGCTATGTACAGTATACTGTGTATGTTAAATCAACAACAGCATTCGCAAAGTTGTGAGTATGTATAACATCCTAAAAATCTTTACTTTCTGGTGCTTCGTTATAACAAATGACTAGATTTGTAGTCTATATAACCAACATTAGAAACCTATTACAAGTACAAAAGTAAACTTTTATAATAAAGTAAGGCTGTGAAGATACTAAAGCTTCCAAAAACTATTCATGCCTCTTGAAGTCTGACTAACATTTAGTCACCACAAACCTAAATTTATTTTCAATGGAGTTTTTGTGATAGACCAAGATGAAGTAGTGATGATAGCATTGCCTGGGATATCAGTTAGAGGTCATAAAGACTTCAAAGTAGGATGGGGGTTTAGTTTCTAGTAAGACATGGCCTGAGACGCACAGCCAGAATTACACTGCAATAGTTTAAAGTCCAAACTTATTCCAAATCTGTGGCAAGAATCAAAAATGAACGTTTGCAGATCATCTCCATCCATTCTGACCGTGCTTGAGCTATTTTGCAAAGAAGCACTGTGGAACCAGGAGAAGATGATTCTACAAAGTCTTGACTCAGGAGGACTGAAATCAAATGCATCCCCTACATTTCAGATTTGCATTATAAGCACTACTTCATGTTGGTCTAGCATAGGACTGAATTAACTTCTTCTTTCTTTTCTCCAGAACTACTAATTTTTTTTAGGTCTCCTGAATACTTTTCATACAACTTTAGCTGTGTTAGACACAAAACGCACGTATACCAAGAAACAGAAAGTAACCAGAAGAAAACCACAGCCAAAGACTAGACAGTCAGTTAGCTCACCCCTCAATAGGAAACCTCAGCAACCTGCAAGTGAGGCAAAGTACAAAAAGATTAGGGAAGTGAGGCTTGGCAGAAGTTACATAACCCCAAGAATGGGTGGGGCCTTTCTGGGCTGCACCCACATCAGCAGCCCCCAAAGGTCACGTTGTCAAGTGTTCAGGTTGGTACACTGTTTCACATTTAATGCTTTAATGATTTCTCAAGGAATGTTTGATTAAACTAAGAGTCCCTAGCTCATTAATAACCCCATTAACAGAAATACCTAAGAAATCTACACTAACAATTTACTATGAACCCCCTTCCTTCTTCATGCGTAAATTCGTCAGCGCCTCCCGTTGGCAAGAGGTCACACCGCAACAACAGCCTTGCCGATGTTGTCTCCGCGCAGCAGCCCCATAAAAGCAGCTGGCATGTTTTCAAATCCTTTTGTGATGTGCTCCCTGCACTTCAGCTTCCCCTGCAGAGGCAGAATGAATATGTTAATCTAGTCACGTCGATGCAGAATGATATCAAGTTTAAACGTTTACCCAAAACACAACAGAATCTGAACGTGATCCAGTATCAAAACAATTAAAATAATGGCCATACCTCTTTTAGCCAGGCCATCATTCTCTTGAGGCTTTCGGGGTTTTTGTGTTGCCACCTGCTTTGCATGAAACCCTCCATCTTGAGCTCCTTCATGATCATCGCCATGTGTGGGTAAGGCCCTGAGAAACAAATCAGGTCAGAACCACACCCTGCCTACATTACTACTTGTGGTAATGTGAGACTTACCACCTTGTTCACATTGTAACCTGAACAATGTACAGATTACACACCTGTCTGAGGTGTGCCGTCGTTGTAAGTGGAGATGCTCCCACACACGGCTATTCTTCCAAAGGACTTCATTTGTGGAAGGGCGACCGTTGAAAAATAACCTCCGACCTAATAAACGTACAAATGTGTCACGAGCAAAAAGTGGACGAAAACTTAATCTTTTCCGTAGGTGGGCAGTAATTAGCTATATTCATTAAGTTACGTTTACTTGAGCAACTTTTTTTTTTTTTAATGCCCTTTTGGGAGTGTAGTTTCTGACTTCTCTACCCACTAGAAGTAACTTCTCTGAAGTTACTTCTAGTAACAAACACATTTTTAACCAGAAGTGCACCAAACACAGTTACACGTCTACACTTTAAGTTACAGTGAGACATATTTGAACACAATCTTTGTTGTTCTGCTGTTATTTTCAACATGGATAGAGTCTGTGGTGTCATTTTTACACATAAACACCACATATTGTCACTGGAACTACTTTACCCTTTTCCAACACACACTACGCATAAATAACCTACTGTAAGTATTAGCTTCAAATTTTATATTGGAAAAAACATTATTCTGCTTGAATTTGGTATTTTGGTCTTTAAAATACCAGAATTTGAACATGACTTAATATTTTTGTCTGCCTGATGACATTTTATTTTTAATTTATATATATATATTTACTAAGTTTTCAAAATACAGCATACATAAATCATACACAAGAGTATGACGCATATATATATATTTAACAAAATTACTGCATAAGAAAAATATACTCTTACCAATACGACAATGGAAAATAAAAACATACAATAACTAAAAATAAAATAAAAATAAAACAAGTCAGGGAAATTATCTAAATAACTGGTTAACCTGCACTGATTACCATTTACACTTTAGGATGGTACATTTTTAAAAAAATATATTAAATCAGACGTTATAATCAGTTACTGCTTGAGTAGACTTTCACCAAATACTTTTTTATTTGAGTAAAAATGTGCTGAAGTAGTGCTACTCTTACTTGACTTAGACAGTTGGGTACTCTACCCACCTCTGGTTATTTCAAGACAACGGCACCAAAACCTCACTTACATTTTCAAAGAGGCAGTCATATCCTTCAGGAGCAGCCTTCCTCAGCGCCTCCTCCAGGGACGGAACAGTTTTGTAGTTGAAAGCCTCGTCAAAGCCCAGCTCTTTCAGGTAAGCCACTTTGGCGTCTGACCCGGCTGAACCCACCACCTTGCAGCCCTTGATCTTGCCGATCTGTCCCACCACGTTTCCCACGGCTCCGGCTGCGGCGTTCACCAGCAGAGTCTCGTTCTTCTGCAGTCCGAGAACCTCCTCTATTCCATACAGAGCCGTCAGCCTGGAGACAGGAAAAAAAAAAAAGAAAGACAGTCAACTCCCATATCCTGTTTTCCCCACCAGTTCCAGCCTCTTTTGAATTCAGGTCAGGGTTGTCAACTTTACTCTCATTTCGGGGCCACGTCAAGATCACGACTGCTCTCAAAAGGCTGGTCGTGCCAGAATGCATCAATAAAATTCACTAAAAAACAGTTAAAATATTAATAAATAACTTGATCAATCCCTCTAGGATTTCATGATTTTTCTGCAATCAAAATTACCGATTTTGTGGAAATATGTCAGAAATATTTGCAAGACCTTTTGTGATATTTGTGACTTCTTGTTACTCTCCACATCGATCACAGACGATAACTTGATACCAAGTCAGGCGGAGGCCGCAGTGTATTAGAGGTAAGAAATGCTGCCAAATCTTATGGATTTTCACTTGCTTTAGAAAGCAATCATGTGGACTAGGTCTAAGGCATAGTCATAATCATGAAAAAATAATAATATGGAAAGAAACACTTACTATATTTCACTATGTGTGTGACCAGAATATTCATGTCTTACTTTTCAAACTGAATTATTGAAAACAATTCAAACTCTTTAATGATATTCAAATTTACTTAGATGGACCAGAAAGTGTTTCTTCAGGAAGACATGCAGTACGGCATAATGCCTTGCCTAAAGTTGGTAAATTTCACAAAAACAGCATGACTTGTGATATTTAAATGCTTACCACTTCATCTTCCAAAACATTTTATGCAACATGAAACAACACGCATCAATCAAGCAAATTCATAGCACAGAGAGCGTGAATGTATGACACATTAATATTTAGATAACACTTATTGTGCTTCTTTACAATATTGAGTTTCTGGTTATGGTGATATTGTGAAGGCCTACATGCAGCCTGTCTTACCCTGGCATGCCGATGGTGCCCAGAGCCAGAGACAGCGAAACGTCTGAAGGCCAGTCAGCCGCGACAGGAGTGAGATCTGTCCCATCGCTGACCGAGTGGCTCCTCCAACCGCTCTGGCTCACAACGTGGCTCCCCACTGGAAATGCTGGGTTTTTACTTTGAATCACCCTGCACACAAACAGTTACCCGTCAGTGACATTTCCGATTCAGTCGCAGGACAAAATGCATTTGTGTCATGACAAAGAATACATCAGGTGTAAGAAAAGTCTTTTCGTTGGGGGCTTGTATAATTAAATTTAAGAACAAAATTCCACAGAAGCAAATTAGTCCCGTCAATATTTTTGAACCAGAAAAGCCACATGACAAAACACTATTTAAAGTGGAAATTTTATTAACGATTACATTTTAAAAGCTACATGACTTCATTACGCAGGCCGTGTGGTTTTGATACTTTGATACTGTGGGATGCATGTTTTTTCTAAACCATTTATGAAAATTTACCATGTTCATCTCTGTGTGGACCTAGGAAAAAGTCCTGGCATCTAGTTCTGCTGTGTTCAACTATGTGTTCAGCAGTCAGGCTAATTATCATTACCAATTCAGCTAAAGAGTAATGCATTTATTTCTTTGGCAGCCACGTTGCACTTTGAAATCAGAGTTAGTGAAAAACTAAATCATCTGTATGTGCTATTTTTTCACAACATTGTTTTTCTTTTTCTTATTGTGTCCGTACATTTGGAGAACATTTCTATTCTAACCAATCTCTGTTCCCAGTCTTGCATTACTACATGTGCATTCGGTGGCGAATGCACATGTAGAAGCCCCTGGTGGCGTGGGCTTATATATAAAATATTTTGAAAAATGCAAGGAGGAGTTTGGGTGAACTGCAACATATTTATTTATTTTAAATTGTTGTGCAACTTAAATGACCAAAATACAATGTAATAAAACTGTTAAAGTTCTGTTTTATCCCCCTTTTTTACTTTCCGTTTTTCTTTTTTTAAATGCACCGCCCCCTCAGCCTGTGACAATAAGATTATACATTCTCGAAACGAAAAAAAAAAAAAAATTATCTTAGATAGACTATTTATTAGATCTCAGTGGAAACTTGAGGTTAATGGTTATCTGAAGAGCTGCCAAGGCTGCACTTCAACCATGCAGCAGATGTTTTCCTCTGCGCTGTGGTAAAGCTTCACAATGAGGGAAATGCGAGACTACCTAGAGCTTTATCTCTGGAGGTCAACAACAAAACATCAACAGGTTTGTATCTACAAAGACACAGCCAAGAATGTTTAGGGCGCGTACTCTGTGCTACAGACTCACACTGAACCAAAGGCTTTGGTAGTAACCCACAACTATAGGCTGAGTTCTGCTTTGGTAAGTGTCAGACATGCAAAATGCATCGTGAAGGTTTTTTCGGTGGGTGAGCGGGACAGCGGTCGTTTTTCTTACTTCGCCACTTGAGTTCCGATCATCACGTCCCCTTCCTTCATGTGGAACCTGCTGAACGGCCTGCGGACACCAGAAGCAAAAAACCTCTTTCATTACCGTTTGCTGAAGTCTTAGCATGATTGCTTTCTAAAGCAAGTGAAAATCAATAAAGTTTGATTTGTGCACCACATTTCAGCGACGAGGCATTTCAAAGTGCTTCACATCATAAAAACACAGAAACATAAAGTCATGCAACAGCGAATCAACAATTGATACAGTACATTTAGTCAAGTGCCATCTTTAAATTCTTAATCGACTATGCTCCGAGAGCAACTCCAAACAGGTGAGTTTTAAGTCTGGATTTAAAGGCACTGAGTGTTTCAGCGGTTTTGCAATATTCTGGAAGCTTGTTCCAGAAAACCCACCTCATGTATGGATCCACACTGAGAAAAACTGCTTCCAAAAGCACCTCTGAAAGAAATAAAAAATTTGATGTTTAAAAATTATTTAGAAAGAGTTTGAGAGCATTCAAAGCCCTGAAAGAACTTTCACATTTTGTGACGGTACAACCTCAAACCGAGACATATTTTTATTGGGAATTTATGTGACAGATCAACACTAACAGGGAGACCTGAATCGTTTCATGAAAAACCGGCGTAATTCTCATCAGATGCATAATCATTTTACCAGATACTCTTGGGAGACGGAATTGCAAACTGTGAAAAGACGAACTTGTAACAGAAATCTGTTGTCTACGGAGCAATTCAGGAATGGAATAAATTCCTGAATTTAGTCCAAGGATAAAGGGAATTCAGTCTACTTATTCTTGAAAAATGGAATACATTTTTCAGAAATGTATTCCATTTTAAAGCAAAGATTAAAAAGATTTGAAAAGCACACTTTTCTTTTAAAAGAGCACAAAAATAGCTATTTTTTAAAAATCCAAGTTTATGTGTGTTATTTGTAAAATATTATGTCTGACTAATCTTATGCATATTATCTGTCAATGCTGAAACTGCCCTAAGTGTTGAATGGATATTTTTTGTGTTTTTATTAGTTGGACCCCAGGAAGATTAGTAACCACTTTGGCGGTTATTCTCCTAATAAATAAGCAAACAAGCACAAAGGAGAGCACTCTCAATGGTGAAGCTGAAGGAAAGGCAAATCTGAAAAGTGTGGTGTGCGTTTGAATTCAGCACACTTTGGTCATTAATTTGCACCGATTGCAGTTTTCTGGCCAGTCACTGATCTTTAAAAAGCATGATGATTTTTTTTTTTGTCTGAAAAGTCAACAAGTTGGCAACAGTTGGATAACTATTGTTAACGGCACATGTGCAGACGTGTCCCGGTGGGCGGGACTGTCACAACGTCTGCCAGGCACTTATTTATGTCAGGATCTAAATTTCAGTTGTTTTGTGCCCTTTAGAAAGTCAATAATCCTCCATGGTGGCACTGTCAAATTCAAATATGAAATATCTGAAATAAATCTTTGGTTTTTATTGTCTTTTTTGTAGTATCAGAGAACGTTTTCTTCCCATTCAACGGCCCAACCTGCTTTCACACCCTTAGCAAATGGTAACTCCACAGACACCCACTGTCTTTCACAGGTGGTCAGTCTAATCTTTTTACGTTAGCAAATCCACATGTGAGTCTTTCCCATCATGTGACCCAACTGCGATATTCTGAACCGATCCCACAAACAAAAGAGACATTTTGCAGGCACTCTCGTGTGTGATTTCTCCTTCCAGGCAACTCTTAAGTAAAACAATGAGGCACTGGAAAACAGCTAGCTGTGCCCAAATGGATCTCTTCTAGAGCCAGCTTTTTTAATTTTGTTGACTGCAGTTTTTTTTGTCCGTCAGTCAGCCGTTTCTCACAGTAGAGCAAAAAGGACAGTGACTGATTTTCAGACTTTGCGGAAGTAGATAAGATCGGTAGATAAGTCCGGTTTCTCTTTCAAGTAACGGATCACCACACACCCAGTTTTTGTTTTTTTGTTTTTTTTGCTGTAGCTGTTCCGTCTCTGCCAGAATTACACATTGCCCATTCTTCCACGCAAAACAGACGGGTCTGACTCAAGGCAAATATGTCTGATTCTGATAAATATGCGGTGTGATTGCTATTGGTAAAGTTCAGATTTCATTTGCTCTGCAGCGTCTGAAAGCTCTCAGGCAGAGAGGACTCTGCCCTGCACATCATAAATGTGACTGTTAGTCTGTTAAAATGAGAGGCTACACAACACCTGCCAAGCCTCTGCTTGTGTGAAGAACTGTGTCTTATGGGGGGATTTTGTGCCTTTTATAAAGCCAATAATACTTCATTGTGGCATTGTCAGATTAAAATCTGAAAGAAAAATTTAGTTTTTGCTGTCTTTTGTGTTGTACGTTGTTTTCTTTTCCTTCACGTGGCTCGACTTGCTTCCACACCCTTAGCAAATGGTAACTCTAGTACAGACGCCCATTGTCTTCGATTTTACTGGTGGTCAAACTAAACTTTTTGATGTTAGAAAGTCAGTACGTGTATATTGTGATTTGCTAATCTGATCCCCCATACAAGTGAAAAACTTTGCAGGCACTCTGATGCGTGATTTCTCCCTCCACAGAGCTCTTAAATAAAACAGTGAAGCACTGCAAAGCAGCTAATTGGGATTAGGAATCCAAAGGTTACGGGCAATCGGCTTGGAGCCAAACAGATCTGGTCTAGGACTAGCTTTTTATCGTTTTAAATTAAGGGTGCATCACCACCTGCAGTCTTCTCTCACAGCAGAGCAAAGGGGACACTGGCTGATTTTCAGACCTTTTGTGGCAATGGATAATATCGCTTTCCCTGTGTAAATATCGGCTGATTACCGATCACCCCGAAATAAAGGAAATTGGGGCTATTTTAAATATTGTCATTCGTTCATTCTTGTAGCTCGGTCATAAATCAAATGGTCTTCAATCGATAACACCCTCAACGTTTAACGTTGTTCACACACTGGGTTTGGCCGGTGTTCCTAAATCAGACATTGCACTCATTTTACAGCCATTTTTACAACTCAATCTGCGCCCGTTTTCAATAAATAAGTGCCCACAGTATTTTGCGTGTCGGCCAAAGGCTTCACTTTTGTTCACGCTCTCTGACCAGAGCACTTCCTGTGTCCTCTACATGGACTGCAGCGAACTAAAACTTGTCTAAATTTCTTCTTATCACTTTTTTTTTTTTAAAGGTCTCATGAATCAAATGAATGAGTAACAGATGTTCGATTTGTAGCTGTGCCAATAACTCTTCACATTTTAAGATGATAAACTGAACATAGCTCTGTGCGATGATCTAAACATTATTATTTTATAACCTAAAGCTGTTTTAATCTTCCCCACATCTTTGGCCTTGACTTATCTGCTGTGTTCGTTGGTGTTTATGATAATGACTAATGCTTTCTTACACAACTCTGAGGCCTTTACAGAATAGCTCCACGTATACAGAGTGTAAATAAAAGAAATTAAAATCTAAAGGTTATTCGTGTTTGGTAGTAAAGTGAAAGAAATGTGAACAAGTTCAAAGTGTTTGAATAGTTCTGCAAGAAATTATACATTTTACATTTATTCAAAAAGTCAATAAAGAATGTTTTCTTGCCTCCATCTTTGGGTTCAGGCAGCTCCTCCACCTTGAGCTGGAAGTCGCTGTCCTTTGGGAAGCCATCGAAATGCTTGACCAGAACCCATGACTTAGCCTGAACCATGGTGACTTACACAGGGCTGCAGGCAAAGAACGAGCAGCCAGTTGTGATCAAAAAGGTACGAACATGTGGCACAGCTAAGAGACATTTAGTGCTATAAAGAATAAAAGCTACCTCATCACAATGCATAGAGAAAAAATAAAATTACACACTTCTGCAACATTTTGAGCTACACCTCATTTCTATAAGTATAATTCCAAAGAGTCAGGCATGAAAAAGAAAAATGTGGTCAGCTCTTCAAGTTTTCTGAAGGTCTTTCCAAGATTTTCATTGGGCTCATTCTACGCAAGTGCATTGCTTTCACCGAAGGGAAAAAAAAGTAGACATCTTATCTTGTAATCACAAGACAAAGGTCTATTTTTTTTTTTTCTTTTGTGAAAGCAGTGCACTTCCTCAACTTCCAAAACAGCAGGAAATGACCAAAAATTGATCTTGCTGAAAGGCAACAGCTCTACCAACTGAGCCACTGTGCAGTCCGATACGAATTTATACTTATTTACACTTCATAGCTTGGTTTCATGTTTTCAGTTGAATCTATTAAAAAGGGTTAGCATTACGGCACAGAAAAATAGCATTCAAGGACCAAAACGTTCATTTTTAGGGCACTATTAGCTAAAATGGAATTTATATGCATCTCTTAGGTCCAGTGTTTTATGAATACACCACTTTCAGATACCTTTTGCCTGCTTTTTAAAGATGTTTGTTCTTATTTCTTCAAGCCAATAAACGTATGGACAATAAATTACCAAAGTCAAGTACAAAGACTGGACACAAACCAATAGAAAAGTAGCAAACAAAACCCCACTCTGAAATAATTAGAAACCAGACTTTTGAGAGGCAAATAGATTAGGAATGGTTTTACAGAGATCTTAAGGTAAAATTAAAACATGCCAAATACCCATTTGGTGTACAAAAACAAAAACGATCTGCCAGGATTGGCCAGTTTTTCATTATCTGCTCTGATTGCAGGTTAAATTTTGAAAAATCTAATTTTTTTTCTTCACAATTCATTAAGTGCATCAACATCAAAAGCTAAAATGATAAATGGTCCGGTCATTTATCAACCAATACATGCCTGGACCATCAGTGTGCACTCTCATGTACTGTTTACCAAAAGTCAGACAGAGGTTAAGGAGTGATGCTTTCATAATTGTCCAAAAAACTACTACCTCCAATAAAAACACACCAACATCAGAATTGGTCAAAAGAAAGTCAGCATTTCTAGATAAGATGGTCTTAGGTGTATAAGGCAGTGATTGCAGTGAAGTGATGACACTTTAGGTTTCTATTCGTTTCAGATAAATAGAAGTGTTACAAAAACGCTCCGCATTTGCTTCTATCTTTTGATCACCATTTCTGTTGCTTATGAAGTTAATTACATTCAATATTAAGACATCCGTAAGTGTTGATAGCAGCTGTTGCCTCAATAAAAATGAACGAATCTGAAACAAAACATGCCTGCACATATCCAGACGTGCATTTATAAATACAAAAAAACAGGAAGATGCCATTGTTTTCGACCAATTGTGTAACGATTTGCGTGAGAATAAACGGCGAACGCGGTTGTATAATTACTGTATTCAAAACACAAAACAAACAAACAAACAAGGGGACCAACAAATTATCATTAACTTAGTCAAAACACATAAAAGCAACTCACTCTGTCGGGCTGCTGCACTTCCTTATTTCAGTTTCTTTCTGTAAAACCGCGAGAACTTTAGTTTTTCAGATCTAGGAGTGGGATGGTCACCAAATAAAGTTTCACTAGTGAGCGAAACTTTTTGAATAGTGAGGGTCCTGCAGAGAAGTTACTTTAAATGCCTCGAGGAGAGAGGGCGGGAAAAAGTCGTCCAGCGTGAAACGTGATTGGTCTAAAGCTTAGCCAAACAACTTACGTATGACGTAATACACGGACGGATCTCAACTGTAAGGCGGTGGCAAGGCCTTGTAGCATAAAGATAAAACCACAATGACTGTCGCTTTCTATTTCAGACAATACAATTAGCTATTGCCATAGTTTAAATAAACAGATACAAAAGGGATAGGTATACATTTATGACTACTGACAGTTGAAGTGAAAAACAGTGATTATCTCTTTATCATGGAACCAGTTAGTGGGTGTGCATATTAAGCAGCAAAACAACATTTTGTTCTCAAAGTTGGTATGTAAGGAATAAGAAAAATAGGCAGGCATAAGAGTTGACTGAGTATGACATGGACCATGACCGTGTCAGAGAATCTCCAAAACTACAGTAAAGGGTTATTGATCTGCAGAGAATCTATCAAAAGTTGTCAAAGAAAGTTAGGGTGGTGAGCTGGGTGTTAGGTGACCAAGGCTCATTAATGCATGTGGGCAGGACTGGCCTGTGTGGAATGATTTAACTAAAAAGCTAATGCAGCCCAAACATCTAGCACACCAGTTGGAGTTCCCATTTTGACCCATTTGCTCCTCTAAAAGCACCAACAATTGGCATGTTGACCACCAGACTGCACCATGGAGCAAAAGATCAATATGACAACATAAAAGCTTTTTTTGTAATTATTTAACAAGTTATTTAAAGTTGCTGATGTAACTGACATTTTGGGACTTTTTTTTTTTTGTTAAACCCCAAAATAAGGGGTGTTGTGTGTAACATTTCAACAAAAAAAAAAAAAACATTTTCAAAGGATGTGAATAACAGAAAATTCTGCATTTTTGGCATTCAGAAGCAAATTTTGCACATTTAGTTTTTTTATTTTCAAATAATGTACTGACAAAATATAGTATTCCCCTGTGATGTATTTGTTTAAATGCAGTGGAATTAAAATAATTTGTAATTGAAAAAAACTAATGCACAAAACTGCTTAGATCTGAGGCCTTGAGAGCCAATTTCATATTCACATCAATACTGAAGGACAACCAGCGTTTTCACTGAACATGATCCTCAGCATCTCCCCGACCCAATGAAATTCAAATGTGTAGTCTTTTTACTGTTCAAACAAAAGGCAGCCGATGGCAACAAAAGCGTAACTGAGCTCATGCAAATATTTCAGGCACCTGCCCCTGACAGTATGTTTACATCAATTCAGACATTGAAGAAAGATATTACACATAGAAGATTCTGCTGGAAAAAAAACATTTATTAATCAATACAAAACCTCGTAGTGAATACATATTGAATAATTGTTATGTCAGTGCAGCGACGTAACATTCACACCGCACATAAAGGCACAAGAATATAAGAAGATTTTTCACATTTTAAAAATAATTAATGACTAATAGCCTGATGTTTGCAGTTATTTTATTTCTGGGGTAATCATAAATAATTATTATTGCTCTGTCAAACTGTGCCTGTGTTCTGTAGAAGGGTCACTCCCTTGGTGAGGCATCAAACAGTGACGATAGCCTTGCCGATGTTTTCTCCCTGCAGCATCCCCATGAAAGCAGCTGGCATGTTTTCAAAGCCTTTGGTGACGTGCTCCCGACCCTTCAGCTTCCCCTGCAGAGGCACAACGCAGACATTACGCTCACGTGGAAGGACACATGACTGAAATATTTACGAGAAAAAACAAAAAGCAATAATACCTCTTTGTACCACCCCATCAGTTTCTTGAGCCCCTGGGGATGGTCACTCTGCCACCTACTTTGCATGAAGCCTTCTATCTTAACCTGCTTCCAGTTTATGGTGGTTAGAGGGTATGGCCCTGGGAACCATACATCCAACATTATAAAGCTGAAACAAGAGCTGGATTCTCCATAATACACAGTTTTTGTTGGACTGGACTCTAGTTTTGTACACTAGAGTCCAGGTCGCCCTCTAGTGTACAAAATATCTAAACATTTTGAAAAGCATAATGCACAGTGCCTTTAATATTTAGTACGCTTTCAATTGTTTTGGGTTTTTTTTTACATTTTGGTACATTATAACCACAAACTTTGACATGTCTTATTGAAATGTATGAGTATATAATTAACTGTGACATGAAAGGAAATAGTAACACTTTTGAAGATTTTCATAAATAAAAACCTGGCGTTTATTTATATTCAGCACCTTGAGTCACAACTATGACCAGCTTTCACTACCTGTGTACTTATAAGCGTTTTAAGGAAACATCTCTTCTAGTCTTGGATATCCAGAGCAGAAATATTCAGCTCATTTGTCTTTGCAAAAATCGCCCAACCCAGGTGATACAGAAACACGAGAGAACACCAGTTTTCGAGCGTAGCCACATCTTCTCATTTGGAATTACGTCTAAACTCTGCCAAGTTACTCTGAAAACGTTTTTATGTACCACTTTGGCTTTGAAAGATCCTGTTGTTTTCGCAGGATTTTATTCAGAAGTGTCAGAGTCAAAGGGCCGAATATTTATGAACTTCACACTTAAGTGTTTTTTTTAAACAATTTGAAAAATATACACCAGTTTTGTTACCTTTTATTCACTGCTTTTTGTTGCTCTGTTTAATCAAATTCCAATTAAACACACTAAAGTTTAGGGTAGATTTAAGACAAAAATAAAAAGAAAGCTTTAAAAGGGTATGAATATTTTTGAAGTTTTAACAGGGACACACCTGTTTGGTATGCAGAGTCGTGGTACGTGGAGATGCCTCCGCACACAGCTATTCTACCAAACTCCTTCATCTGCTGCAGGGCAAATGTTGAAAACTGACCTCCAACCTAAAAATAAGACAAAACCACAACAAGTTAGAAACAAGATTTCAAGCAGGAGGAGTTTAAAGACATTTGGAGCTATACCAGCTTACATTTTCAAAGAAGCAGTCATATCCTTCAGGAGCAGCCTTCTTCAGCGCCTCCTCCAGGGAAGGAACAGTTTTGTAGTTGAAGGCCTCGTCAAAGCCCAGCTCTTTCAGGTAAGCTACTTTGGCGTCTGACCCGGTTGAACCAACCACCTTACAGCCATGGATCTTGCCGATCTGTCCCACCACGGTGCCCACAGCCCCGGCTGCGGCGTTCACCAGCAGAGTCTCGCCTTTTTGCACTTTCAAAACGGCTTCCACGCCGTACAGAGCTGTCAGTCTGCAGACAGGAGGGAACGGGAAAACAGGTTTCTAAAATCTGAGATTTTTCTGATACGCATAGAAGCTTGTAATTTTTTTTTTTTTCAGAACAAAGTTAGTCATTAACCTTTGCGGCGTGTTAACTAGATTTCTATTTGCTGGAATCAAGCGTTGCTGGTTACACAATCTATTTCCTTATTTGTTTTTAGCACTTATGGCAATTGTACTCCCTGAACTTCAAGCTTTAATGCGTCACTATCCATTTGAAAATGAAACTTCTATTTTATGTCTTTATGTCAGCCACAGCTGAATACTTTGCTACATTAGTATAATAAAGATGCACAAATCAATCCATCGGGGATCTGAGTTGCTCAATTTCCCTCAGCTGGCTCTAGCCTTTTAAATGCTTTTTATTAAACAGCAAACTAAGAACATCCAACCTTTTTGGTATGTAAACACATCCACCAACAGCATGCACTCTGATGAATGTTTTGAAGTTTACAAAACAGATTAAGGTGAGAGGCACATGTTTGGATCAGAATCAGCCCAAAATCGGTATCGGCCAGGCAAAGTCTGGTCGGTGGAACTCTAGTGTACCATTATAATATAATACTATAATCCTGGCAGTCAGATCAAGTAACTCCATAGTACCTGTTTACCTTAAAACAAATGTAATGAAGCTAAAACCCCTCTTACCCAGGCATGCCGATGGCACCCACAGCCAGCGACATTGGCACGTTCTTGGGCCAGTCAGCCATGAGGAGAGTGAGGTCCTTCCCATCACTGATGGCGTGAGTTTTCCAACCACAGGTACTCACAACATGACTTCCCACAGGAAATGCTGAGTTTTTACTTTGGATCACCCTTTGCAAAAGGACAAGAAATAACATTAAAAAAACAACAACAAAAGTCAGCTTTCTAGCAAGCAACTTCACTCAGTGTAGTGCCAACAAATGTGACGTGTTTCACACATTTTTAAAACTTTTAAAACAGAAAAACTGTATGAATGAAAGTACCTTAAGATTCTTAATCTACAAATAACAGTAACCAGCAGTTATTGAATAGTGACTTCAGATCTATTCACGTTGTACAATTTAAAACTACAACTTAGTTCAATCCAGTACTAGTTATACTATGTTGGAAGTGGGTTTGAGTTAACTGGGTACATTTTTATTAGTCAAAAATAGAGTAAGGCAAAACCAGACTGAACCAACACGCAGTAGAGAAAAAAGTCTGACACTATTCATCTGGATGAAACTCTACTCTTCAGCTGTTGGGTTACAATTGATCGAAAGGATTTCGTGCCACTTGTTGCTTTTATTCAAAGTTGACCCCTAGATGTCTGCATCAAGAAATAATGGCCTCTATACGTGCAGTCTGCTGTACATGTCATCAAGTTTTGGGCCACGACTCTAAAAAGGGATGTTTGACACAAAAAAGCAACAACACACTGAAATATGGTGGTGGCAGCTTGGCTCTCTGGGGGTTATTTATCTTCAATAAGATAAATCCAGTGGATGTAAATCCAACAGAAAATCCACAGATTCAACCGAATATGGTTGTGGAAGTTAGAGGCCCACACAATCTGACTGCACTCAAACAAGTTGGAAAGTTTTTTTAAAGTAGAGTGATCAAGTACTGGCAAGTCAAGATGTGGGAGGTTGATAGACTCCTAACAAAGAAGACTGAATGCTGGAATTGAATGAAATGGTGCTTCAGCAAGGTACATATTAGTTTAGGTGTGTGCAAATTTATTGCATGCTTTATTGATTTATTATTTGCCTCCCATAACAGATTTGTTTGTCCAGAGTACAGGTCTTTTTATGTTTTGAAATTATTTATCTCATTCAACATTTTCACAGAGGTGTACACACTTTCTATGTCCACTGTTGTACTGAGGAAACATTTAGAAGTAATATTTCCAAGAAGGAGAAGGGTATTATGAATTGTTGACTTAATCTACGTCTTTGTTAAAGGTAAATCAATATAATCCTGTAACAGATGGAACAGATTCCCTGATATGTTCTTCGGTGTGAGCAATTGTTGTTTTACAGATTACAAGGTTGGATACTGTTAAATTAAAAAACATGTTATGGTAATAAACTGTCTATCAAGAATAGAAAACTGTGCTCAGCTTCCTAAAAAGTTTAGAAATATAATAACCAACTTTTATTTTTTTTTTAATGTATAACTTAAAATATAACAGCATAGAATATAAACACTTCTATAAATATAAAAACTGCAATATCATCAAAATATTTTTCTAAAAATGTGTAAATCCAGTACTGGCTAGACTCTGCTGGACCTTAGCTTACTTAACATATTTTTTGTTCAAGATGGATGAGAATAGAATAAATTTGCTACTACTTGAATAAGTCCGCAGCATGCGCTGAGGCTATTTTTTTTTTATACGAGGCGATGCCCCTTCACAGAAATCATGCTGCTACACTTAATGGCTTGCAAACAAAGGACTCTACTACGAGTCGCTCCTCCTTCACGTAATAACAACCCTGTTACACACGTTAAGCACCATAAGCGGAAAGTTCAAAGGGTTCATTCGAGACGGGCATAGATGTATAAATAGAAATATCTTTTTTAATACATAAAAGCATTAATAAGAAAGAGAAAGAATATTTTAGTAATACAGTCCTTAAAATCCTCTGAGAAAGCAAAGACTTTAATTTGCTAAAAGCAAAACTCTTGCAGGGTGACAAAATGTGGAACATTTACTGTCATTACTGAACAATATACCTAATGTTCATGAATTAAAAGCTTTGTATATATAGGATGTAGAAAACAAATATCCTCTTCCTGAAATAGGAAGTGAACATAATTTAAAGTTCTTTTATGTACACATTTAAAATCTGTCAACAAAGGGCCTTTTCTGCATCTAAGAAAGTTTTTCTTACTTTGCCACTTGAGTTCCGATCATAACATCCCCTTCCTTCATGTAAAGTTTGCTGAAAGGCCTGAATAAAAGAAAAATACAGATTTAATGCATGATAATTAAATTATCCTGCGGTGATTTGGTAATAACTGGTAGTATTGTCAAATCTGGATGCATGTTGTCATTTTACCTCATGTATGGATCCACACTGAGAAATACTGCTTCTATCAGCACCTCTGTAACAAAACCAAGATGGGTCACATTTTATTAGAATAAGTCGTGTTAGAGACAAACAACTTTTTGCTGTTCTTCAGTCCTGTAGAGACAGAATGGGGGATCTGTTCTTGCCTCCGTTTTTAGGCTCAGGTAGCTCCTCCACCTTAAGCTGGAAGTCGCTGTTCTTTGGGAAGCCATCGAAATGCTTGACCATAACCCATGACTTAGCCTGAACCATGGTGACTTAATCAGGGCTGCGGAGAGAGATCAAACAGACAGAAAGCATTCGTAAATTATTGCCTGGTTAAAAATTAAAAACTCAAAGGCAGTATAAAAATCGTGTTCAGTTAACAGCATAAAAACTAAGATAGGTGTAAAAAACAAACAAACAAAAAAAAAACAAAACAGCAAGACACCCATATTAAGCACTTATTTTTCATGTTGTACGTCAAAATATTGCGAATTATATTTTGTAGAGAAATCTAAATTTAATAGGTGACAACATAGCATAAACAACTTTAAAAAAATATGCTTCAATTAAAAAAGCAAAAACACTTCCCTGTACATGTTTTAGTGTTTTTACCGACTTACCAGTAGTATTTGTAGTAGCTATAGTCTCACAGAAGAGCTGCTAAATAAGCAGAGGTTGTGAGATAAGTCAGATAGTAGCTGTATTTATTTGCAGCAGTTGGGCTGAACACGAGCTTTCGCCCACACAACTGTGATTGGTTGAATAAGCAGGTCAGCCTTTTACGTATGACGCAAAACGTCATGACGCTCAGTTTGGAAAGTTGGCGCGAGGAAGGCTATCGTTGAAACTTTTAACGGATAAAATTGGATCGTTTTGAGTCGAACTGTAAGTATTGAGTTCAAGCAAAACCAAAGGGTTAAACTCATTATACCTGTCAAGCTAGCAGTACGTTCAAGTTAGCTACAGTCTCACGCGCTGCAGCTGTCTTTTTGTAGCTTTCAAGCTAGTTCCCAAGGTTTGTTGCTGAACTCGTTAGTAAACTCGGCATTACGACTTTTCATTATATCATAAATGGTGTTACTTTTATTTTTTGTGACACCTAATGTATAATAATTTGATGTTTAAACGTTTCGTTAGGAATATTATGCATGTTTTGACGTCAGTATTTGTGCTAACGCAGAGTTTTAATCGACTGCGTCATGTGAACGGCAGAGTTTGGCCGTGTAATGTTAATGTAATGATGACTAGTTGATTCTATGACATTTACACATCTTGTCGCCATGATACCGATAATATCAAATGAACAACATACAAAGACGCACTAATTTTGCCTAAATTTTCGTTTTTTATATATATACCTTTGACAAACTTAACTGGCCTTTGCATCTTGTGAAGTTTCAATTATATTTTTTTTCTACAAAAGTATCAGACCTGCTAGTTATCATAGGATGTAAAATCCAGTATTCTTATTTTTTTAATGACCTACTTAGGTGGTCATTATTAAACAGTGGAAAGAGTCAAAAGTAATACTTAGCATGTACTTAACTTTCATAGACAGTGAATGTAAAATTTGGAGATACTCTCCGGTCATTGGGCTGCAGATGGAAATTGGCCATCTTTTACTTGATCAGCTTAATTTAATCTTTAATAAACGCGTGCTTAATCTAAATTCAAAAGGTCATTAATACATTTATTTATTTCAACGTTTCTTCTGACTGTCATTATTCTTGTTATGCATTGTGCTGCTGGATGACTGAGCAGCACAGTGTAAGGTTAAACATGTTAAACGGTGCCCAGTTTGTGGAGGCCCTGGGCCGTTTGGGATATCCTGGTGCAGCTTCACTACAGGCTTCAGAGTTTGATTGGCTGTTCGACTGCTCCCCGGAGAACCTTCATTTCTTGCGCTTCGTCTGTCGCACCCTCAACCAAAGGAACGTTCTCACCACAGAGGAGGCGGTTGCGTTTCAGGAGTTGCAGAAGTCTGGCACACATATCCTGGATGAAACATCCCTGGCGGAGGTTCTCAAAACCATAGGACCTTCTGATGGGAGCAGCACAAACATGTTGGGACATCGTTCTTCGTCCTCTGTGTTTGCGGTGGAGGGGGATTTGGCCATAGAAGACTTGGAGGCAGAAATCCAGGCACTGTGTAAAGAGAAGGAGTTAAAGCAGCGGCGCTACAACAAGCTGCAGGTAGCAGCCACATCCCATGCGGATGTTGACCTGCAACTCGGCGCTGAACTGGACCGTGCTGCGTGCAAGCTTAAGGAAGCTGTTGCGTCGATTGGAGCAGAGAATGCTGACACCAACGCAGTGTTGCTGAACCTAACAGGTGAGGTTGGCAGGCTTGGATCGTTCCTCTGTCAGCCAGAAGCTAGACAAAAAGCGGACCAGTTAAAGCCCTCCATTTCCCAAAAGCCGAAAGTTCTCCTCTCTCAGCTGTCTTTGGATCCCTACTTAAATCAGGAGGAGCTCAACACAAAAACGCTCACTGCCTTCACTCAGAAGCATTTTTTTCATGGCATATCAGACATTGTCGAGACGTCATGTTCTGAGCACTTCCAGGTCCTTGACCTCAGCTCTTATGAAGATGAAAAGGAGAAGAATACTGATTGTAAAAGTGGATCAAGTGGAGGTCGTGTGGTTGAGCACAGGAGGACAGAAATGGCCCGACTTCAGTGGTCGCATATTGTGGCTCAGCACCAGCTGATGCAGGCTTTGGCAGAAGAGAAGGCTGTCAAGGCAGGCTTGGACTGGCTCTCAGAAAAGGCCTGTCATACAAAGGTAAAATAAATTAATGCGATGTGCTGTGAACAAATTAATACTTAAGCGTTGTTGATCCTGATTTGTCTTTAAAACATACCATTGTGTCTTTTATTGTCATCCTCATAGAGCATTTCAACCTCTTCCTCCCTGCACATGCGTGATGTCGTCACTAAGAAAGAGCTGCAAGCTGTGCAGGCTGAGCTGGAAGCGCTGCTTAATGGACCGGTTCCTTCTGCTCTCAGAGAGTCGGCCATTCTGCTGAATGTTCCTGTGGTGAGGGGAGACCTGGCACTGCAACTTGCCAGGCAAAACTTCTACACTTCTAGGCAGGACCAGGTGAGTCCTTTAATATACTGATTTCACATTATTTAACACTTTGGGAGGGTCAATGTACTCTGAAATACCATATTAGGATTCATACGATGCTTGGTAATCCGTTCGTGGGTCAAAGATCAAACAATTCGTATGGTGTGTTAAGATTTTCTAGATCCACTTTTTGCTCCTCTTCAAACGCTTTGGAGTATATCTCTACCAACTTTTCACATCTAGAAATTTAAGTCTTCGTCTTTTTTTTCTGCATAAACAGTTCCAGTCTTCATTTGATAGAGAGTATCTCTGAAAATCAGTCATATAGTCAGATTATATTGATATCTAGATCTGTTAGATTGAATGTGCTTTGATCTAAGCTTTTTGGTTTTAACTCTGGTTGCATGTTTAGAGTCTTTGTCCTGCTGGAAGGTGGACCTTCACTGCAGTCTGAAAGTCTTTTTGCAGTTCCTAACAGGTGTTTTGAAAGCTTTGTCCCATGTTTGGCCATATGTTATCCACTTTATCATCAACTTCGCTGTCAAATTGAAGCTCTGCTATTTTGTGACACTAGAAATCCGCTTGACAATTTAATAACTGCAACAATCTTATCGTGTAGGTGCGTGACTACTTACTTCGTCAGAAAGCGTCCTTTGACTTGCTCCTCTTGGCTCATGAGCTGGAGTTGAGAAGGTGGAAGTGCTGCCAGAATCAACTGATGGAAATTGATAGCAGACTGTCAGAGGAGGACAAGGCAGCATCTCTGAGAATAGAGTCCCTGGCTCACCCAGACCTGGCTATCAACCCGAGACCCAACCCAATCATCAGCTCCAAGGATGTTGCCATATGCAGGTAAGACTTTTTCAGTTTGAGGGAGAAAAGGATCAGTGGCCAGAGTTTGAAACATTATGTGGATACATCAGTCTTCACTTGCTAAACTGGACGGGATTAAACAACATTGCAAAAAACATGCAGAATTTCAGCAAAACTAAGCAAAAAGTGTATTTTATTTTCTAATCTTTGCCTTGGGAGTGGATTAGTGTCTGCCTTTGACATTTGCTTTAGAACTTATTTTAAGCAGGAATTTTTGTTTAAAGTGTCAGGATTTTGCTTTTACGTGTACCACATAGTTTTTTTCTTTAAATCACCGGTAGATGTAAAAATAACCATTTGGTAACATGTTAGGTACTATCTTGTGCAATTCTGTGCTGATACAACTACAGATTTTCCTTGCTTAACCACAACTTGCCTTTTAACAAATGACGTCTCATTCTTGTATGTTGGTTTTTCTTCTCAGACTTCTTCAGATCCTGGACCGTGACTCAGACCGCGGTCGATCAGAGCCTTTTCGAACGTATGAAGGTTTGGATCAAGCAGCCCAAAACCTAAGGACCAACATCCAGTTGAGCCGAGACTCAGTAGCTGGTGCCCGCCGTGAACAGCGCTACATGGCGTCTCGTCTGTACAACGACTGCGAAGCGCTCCACAGGGCCACATACACTGAACTCCAGCAGTTGCTCTTAGGCCCGCAGGTACGTCCAACGGCCACTGCAGACCAGGACTCCATTTGTCCCAATGCACAGGTGGGTGTTTTTCTTTTCACTTCTCTTGATCTGCCATGCTTTATGCTCAGCTCTTCATGTGAGTGTGTTCATTTTACAATCATCGGTCTCTCTGGGTGAGGGAAGCTGGTAGCACCATTCTTTTTATTGGCACCGGTGTGATGCAGGTTCATGCTTTGGGTTATAAAGTTCTGGTTAGTAAGGGAGTCTCTAGAGAAAATCTGTGTTATTTCTGTTAAACATATAATCAAGTTCCTGAATTAATTGGTATAATTAATTACTTTACTGAGGAAGAAGGAAATCTTTATTTGCCCCTAGAATCATTGTTTGGTTATGACTAACTAGTTAATTAAATATTAATTCAAATTTAGTACAGTCTTGTTTGCCAGAATGTTGTAGTACTATAGCTTGAATAAGTGATTGTTCATCTTTTTACTATCTGGACCAACCTGGCAGTGACTGTAGTGGGGAGGGAGAACATTGCAGATCTATGGCAAAAAGATTTTATTTTCCCGAGGCACCAAGCTGTTTGTCCTACTTGTAGATAACAAAACGTGGACATTGTATTGCTTAGTAGTGGTGAGTCATCAGTTTTGTTGGCACATGTTCCTGAGCTGCATTTAGAGTATTTTCTGCCAAGTCATGAACAGGTTCCCATCAGGCTGCCTCCTGGATGAAGAACACACAAGAACTAAGATGTGTGTAGAAAACTTGCAGTTAGAAAAACACTTTCAAACTGTTTTTTTTTTTTGTGTTTTCAAATAAAATAATAGCTCTTACCCAGTTAACAGCCCATGCAAAGAGGTGAATGTGTAACAAGTATTCAGAAATACTTGTGAAAAACCTAAAAAAAATGTTTTTAATAATTTGATCAGATTGATCCTTATGTACTTTTACTTTCTCATACGGCTTTCCTCCCCCTCGACAGGAACTGACTCTGAAACTTGTAGAAGTTGATTCTCAGTTGAAGAAACTACAACAAATGATGCAGGAAATCCTGGGAGAAGTCAAAGCAAAGCGCTCTCAGCTGGAACGCAATCCCCTGCTCCGGCGGGAAAGGGAATTGTACATCTTCTTCCACTTGGACGCACGACTTCTGCAGAAAGTAGTGGAAGATCTGGAGAACAAGATACCAAACAGGGGAGACCAGTGAAACCACGAGGACCTCTTCCAACCGTTTCAGCTCTTCTCTTCCTGCTATGACAATAAGGACTTATTACTCTTTTGGAGGATAGATTTGACTGTATTGGAAGTTTGAACCACTGTTCTTTTGTGAAGGCGATAATGATTAAATTGGGGAAATTG
Organism: Girardinus metallicus; assembly: GCA_903067095.1. Classification (NCBI taxonomy): domain Eukaryota; kingdom Metazoa; phylum Chordata; class Actinopteri; order Cyprinodontiformes; family Poeciliidae; genus Girardinus; species Girardinus metallicus. The sequence continues at coordinate 13,581 of CAEGAE010031853.1, read as the reverse complement.
AGTAGTTCTTTTTAAATATTGCGATATTTCCAAAAAAAAACCTTTTTCATATTAACATCTTCCTATTTTGTTATCCTATTCTACTCGTTTGTGTTTATCTGTTAAATAAAATTCAGTTGAATCAACATGGAGTGTTAATATTATAATTTTGTTCCCACATATTTTATTTTTTTTTTAGATCTCTGTGAAATTCTACTTTAGACCAGGTCTGTGTAGCACTGAAATGCATTTCTTGTCCTTTTTGCAAGAGCCAAAGCCCAACAGGAAGCAGACACTGTGTTAGGGAGGAGATGGAGCAGTCGAGCGGCAGGTTGTACGCTGGTCAGCTCTCCCAGGCGGCCCTGAAGATCCTGGCAACTCTACGAGCCGAGAATCAGGATCAGCGCAGGCGCAATCTGCACTCCTCCAGCAGTCACAGGCAAAGTCAGTCAGAGTAGAAATAAGAATTAAGTTGGTGTGCAAATATCATTTCCTATCCATTTCAAATCCCTGCCATAACTTTCTGTTTGATGTTTTAGCCTGTATATGACTACTAGTACTTTAAGCACTACTATTATTTAACAAGTCATTCCACTTGTACATTTTGTAGATGTTTGTGATGAAACAAGGCAACTGAGTAATCAGTACAGAAATGCTTTTGCTTATTCTGACCTACATACAGGTCACAAACTGTTATGTATTTGGATTTGCTTACGCTGTGTTTCTATGTTAGTGGGAAGGTATAATTGCACCCATGTGGAATCATGGACTCCAAGCAGGTGCAGTCAGTCGGAAAGTAAAGACACTTTCTCCTGTTGGTAAGTCAGATGAAATTGTGTCTCTTGACAATTATAAACATAAATAAATATAGTTTACTAGTCTGCACTTCTCTAAAAAAGATGGCCTTTTGGTGATCCGGCCATGACTCAGCAGAGCAGAACCTGGGTACATCTGAGTAACATAAACTACTAGAGGCCATTAGATTACTCATTATCAACCATAAAATACCCTGCTAGACCAAAGTTCAGCGATAGCTGCTATCAACTCTTTACCATGTCCAATGTCAATAGAGATCAAATATTGCAAAGTCATGATAGGTAGGTTTTTTTTTCTTTTTTTGCTGTGTCACCAACCTAGATTTTACTTCACAGAACAACATGAAGTAGTGTGTTCCTGTGAAGTGGAAAGAAAAAAAAATTCAAAATGTTTTGTGAGGAAAAAGAAGTAGTGTGGTATACATTTTTAGCCTCTTTTCTCAATTCTGGTAGATTTACTTTTTGCAACAAATGGCTGCATGTTATTGGGGTATGCTTTTACTAGATTTGCACATCTTGGCCTATTATTTACCCCCATTCTTCCTTATAACATAGCACAGTCACCACTAGAGAGGACAGAGAGTATTTGGGTCTATACAACAAATTTCAAAACTGGTCATGTAGTCTGAGCTGGGTTTATGTCTGGACTTTCCCATTTTTACACCTTAACATGTTTTGATTTAAACCTTTGCATTGTAGCTCTGGCTGTATATTTAGGATAATTTTCTTGTTGGTAAGGAAAACCTTTTGGGTAGTCTCAGGTTTTTCTACTCAGAAGAAAAACATTCCCACATCATCAAGCTTCATCACGTGGGGATGGTGTGCTGTATTTTCAAACAGCATTTTATATGAAGGCTAATATCAATTTTGTCCTGATCTGATAAAAATCATTGTTGGGGCCATGTCCTGCTAAGTTTGCAGCTGTGCCTCTCGGTCCATTTTCAGATGATGTACTGAACAGAGCGCTATGAGATATAACACAACCTGAGGCCTTCACAGAACACCTGCATTTATACTGATATTAACATATACAGAGCTGGACTCTGGTGTCTAATTAAAGCTTATAATTGCTCTGGATTTTATTTAGAGGCATTGAAATGATAGCAGGATGGAGCAGAAGACAGACTACAGTAATCCATTCACTTGTTTGTCAAAAAGCACAGCTCTCGATTTATTGGTCTATCTATGTTCTTATGGTGATAAGATGTGGATCATATCTGACAGAACGGGGTTCCTCGTAGAGATGCCCTACTGCAATCCTCGAGAGCTCCGATCCTATTACTTTTAGATGGGTTTCTTCTCTTAACACACCTGAATCAAATGGCTGATAAAGATCACACATCATTTTCTTTAAGCTTCACAAAGATATAGTTCTTTGTATTGATCTAATACCTCAAATCTGAATAAAATATATTGAAGATTGTTGTTGGAAAAGCTTTTTACTTTTTACCGGCCCTACTATGTCATAACTAAGGTTCATAAATAAGTTATATTGCTGTGTAGTAGGTATTCTGCACAATATTAGAATACCTACAAATATTATTCTGTGTTTCTGTGATCCAGGCCCAACTGTGACCATAACTCTACCAACGAGACACAGAGTCATCAGACTCCTGCCAATGGTCAAGCCTCTCTCCAGAAGAAAACTCCTCAGACGTTCCCCTATCATCAGCGTTTCCAGACAGACTCCCACAGATTGTGCCCAGATCCCCCTGCTCACTTGCCCAGACAGGTGGTATCGTCCTCTCAGGAGACAGAATCATCCTTTTACCAACATGACATATTTTCCTTTTCTCTCCAACTACCAAACTGTCTGTCTGATCAACAAACTTCCCCCTGCAACAGGTAAGAAGCAGAGAAAGTGAGCCATACAGTTGCAATGCTCAAATTTCTATGCTAATTGTTTTTCTCCCAAAGATCTGCAGGTATATTAAAGCCAGCTTTCATGCTCAGTAAATTCAAAGACGTCGAAGGCCCTGATGAAACATTTCCCTCGACAACAGAGCAGCCTGATTCTCATTCTGTAGCTTGTCACACACTATTACTCTTCTCTGATGAACGTAAAGAGACAGTGAACTCATCAAGTGCACATAATGAAGACGAAGCTATCTGGGATGTTGGTGCCAATGAGGCAGAGAGCCTTGAACTTTCAGGCAGGAGAGTAAAGTGGATAGAGAGTGTGTCTAACCTCTCAGAATGTGCTGCTGGCGGTGTAGATAAACATCAGCAATCAGAGCTGAACACAACTGAAACTAAAAGGGGGCACTTGCCTCCCATTGACTTTGTAACAAAAGACGTGGGCCAGACAGTGGCTGATATAGCGGAGAGGAGACTCTCACTTGTTCAGTCTGAAGCCACTACATTTATCCTGGAGGACAACAGTGCTCACAACCTGCAACGGTTTGGCCTGGTAGCTGTGGCGGTGGAAAGCAGGACAAAAACAGACTATGAGGAAAACATCGAACACAAACTGCTGAACTACTTTGCTACTAAAGACACAGATTTACACAGAATAAATGCAAATGTACAGAAGTTAGAGGAAGTCAGAGTTTTGCCTAAATCTGCAGGTGAGTTTTCTTGTGTTCTTATTTGCCATTTATTGTCTAAATTTCTATTTTCAGTTTCCTCTATGTATTTACGTTTCTATAACATCATGCTTAATAGCATTGTCTTAAATAGACTAATCATCATCCATTTATTCCTGAGTATTAAACAATTTTACATACACTGGTCACCACCAGGGGGTGCTACAATCTTTCTGTAAATGCATGCTTTCATCAACAGATTAAAAATATAGTACATTACCATAAAAATTCTACTGAGAATATGTTTGGTTCAATTAGTCACTGGAAGAATTAAGGATTTATATTCTATGGATAAAGTTTTGAACCTACTTTTTTGGAGGGAAAAGAATCTTAAAAATGCAATTTTCAGCTCCAAGTCAATAGAATAAAAATATTCTTTCGTGTGCCACAGTAGGGAAATTCATTGTATTACTGCCTTAAAGAAAACATGGCTAGTTTTACATTGGACTGAGAATAATGTAGAATATAGTCTGTGTAGTCTGGAAAAGTATTGAATTCTGTTTTGCATTATCTAGGTTTTGATAAGTACAGAAAACAGAAAATTTTCCTGCTAAGACTGTATCAGCAAGACCATTGTTCAAAAGTTCATCCATCCAATTAATCTATCTGTGGTTTTTGCTAGTTCCGTGTTTAAAGGCTGACCTTTTTAAAAATTGTCATGAATTCAGAGTGAAGTTTTTATGTATTTATTTCTTGTTTTTGTTGCTAAAATTCAACTGAGGATTCTAGAAATATGAGTCCTGCAAAGTACAAAATTGTATCAGGGAAAATGTGCTGGAGCCCTGGGAAAAGTAAAAGACTTTACTTTGGTGCCAAAAAATACCCTAACTTAAACATATATAGCTTTTAAACAAAAAAGGAAGTGCTTTTTTTCAACTATTTGTTTTACAAGCAGAAGCAAATAGAAATGTACTAAAAATTGATTGAACATTAAGATGCACATCGTTTATTTTGCTCTACGTTTCAGACTAAACAAGAAGGAAGTAGATAGCACACTCAGGAGTGCTTTATTAATTTTTCTTATAGTAACCAATCAAGCCAATAATCGTGTTTTTGGACTGTGGGAGGAAGCAAGAGTACCAGGAGACAACCCACGCATGCACCAGGAGAACATGCAAACTACACGCTGAAAAAGCTCAAGCTGGGACCAGTACCATCTTACTTTAAGGCAATAGTGCTAACCAGCTTTAGTAAAAATAATAAAGTTTGAGGGAGTTGTTGTAGGGAAATACAAAAACATTTGAACTCAAACGTCAGTGCAACGCCGCCATCTTCCATTCTGCTGAGTGGCAGCGATGGCATGTCGATGTTGGGGAAACATCTTTGACATAATGTTGTGCTCACTCAGTTTTCAGCTGCATGAAGGAGCTTGAGTCTAAGATGCACAGACAGTGCTGAATCAACGGACACACACAAACTCATGTACAGATTCCCCGTCAGCAGCAAGCAGGTTGATGTAATCCTGGCAGAGCTCCCTGTGTCGCACTACGCTGACGCATTCGGCTGTCTTTATGGCCTCGAACATGCTTACTAAAAAAATAAGCTTACACAACAGAATAGATTTATTGATTCACGATGTGCAAGAAAAGTGATGATCCGATTTTTAAAAACGCTGTCACTTGCCTTCTTCCAGAGGGCTCGGATGGTGAGCGATGTCTTGTACCAACACTTTCCCTGGAGTTCGAGCCACTTGGGTCAGAGTCCAGACCTCTCTATCGTCCCGACAACCAGCAACGTCATGGCGATCTGCAGGTGAGTCTTAGTGGAACAAAACAGCGGCATTTAATCAGAAATCTGAGACGATGCAAAATGAGATGAAGATGTTTTTTTAATCAGGTGCTGAAATTTCTAGTGAAAACTTTTAGTAGTTTATTTGGGACTTTCTCACTTTTTTCATAGAGACTTACTCAACCACCACCTCTGCCTCTTAATCCCTCTTTCTGGGGACACTTGTTACTGTTATTGCAGGCATCCACAAAGTCCTTAAATTTTAATCGCTGCTTTCAGCAGGGGATTAGGTCTCTGTGTCTTCACACACTGACAAATTAATCTGTCTAGCATGAAATTGGGAAGTAGAGGAGGTGTTTCAGCACGCAGACAACTGAAGGCTCTTTCCTAAGCTGTAAAGTTCACCAAAAGTTCTTAAAAAGCTGTCCCGACGTTATTGGTGCTGTTGTCCTTTGTGATAAGAACTACAAAGTGAACAAAAGGGTGGGGCTTATGGCTTTACAGATAAATCAGCGGATCGAAGATGTGGGAGTGCGTGGATATGATGGAGGGAGGAAGGAGATTACAGAAAGAGGTGCAAGGCGATACTGTATTGCAACAATCAGCAGAGGATGTTCTCTCCCTCCCTTCTCATTCACTCTCTCACAGCTTCGTTCGCCTGGCGCTCGGCTACGGGCCATGGCCTGCCTTGGTTTTCTATCTATATCCTGTAGCACAGCACCCAGGGGAGGTTCATGACTCTGTCAGCAGGAAAACGGGCTGTGTTTACAGGGAAATCAGGAAGATTCTCCTCAGGGAGCTGATTCACAGGAACGCTCGTCCACTGAACACTTTGCTGACAACTGTACAGAATTTTGTACCTTCATCCACTTGCTCATTATATTCTCTGAAAGTCATCACATCTCTTTTACGTCTCTTAGAGAATTTTATATGAATAATTAATTGTAATTTATTATCAGGAAGCTCATGTAATTAACTTCTAAGTACTGCAGTAATCACAATATTGAATCTTGTAATTTAACTAACAAAACAGGAAAAGCAAACTTTTCCTGAAAAAATAAAATAAATGTGGGAACAGATGGGGTTTGGTGTTGTGTATGAAGGTGACCCCGTGACCCTGTCCCAGCTTCAGGCAGACTTCCCAGACGGACGACATCTCCGCTGTCTGACTTCTAGTCTGGGAAGCAGTGCTAAGGGCTGAGTCCCACATTCATTTTTTACCCTTTCTTAGTTAGGTAACATCTGAAGGCAATGGATGACACTGCATTTGATCTATTTCAGGATGAATGCAAATATGCATTTTTTGTGATTATTTGTTAAAAATTATTGAAATTTACTCCCATTTCACTGTAATGTGCTGTTTTTGTGCATCAAATATATTAACATTTGTGGTTGTGACTTAATAAAATGTGAACCGGTTCCAATGGTTTTCATATTTTTGCAAAGTACTATATATGCATCTATAAAGTGTCTTTATTCATGTCATTCAACATGAATAAAGTACAACATCATACAAGATCTTTATAAACAGTCATTCTGATTTTAGTTTTTTGTGCTTTGCTTTCTTTTACTGTTTTCTGCTCATCTTTGGTGAAGACCAACAGAAAATCAGACATGGTCCTGATCCCAGAAGGGTCACTAAACTCCTCCTTGCCCCAGGACTTGATCACAAACACAACATCACTTGACAAAGAACTATACACAAAACAACAGACTTCTGGGATTCACTCACATCATCCTCCCCTCACTCCATCCTTTCCCCAAAAAAGAAAATGTGATGTTTTCCAGCATCAATGTGTAAATCTACCCCTCAAGAGCCACAAAAAAAGTCGCCCTCCAAAATGGGAACCGCCTCATTGCTCACCACGGACAGCGGTGGAAGGAGGCGTCAGCGAGGTGAAGAAAATCAGACTTCAACCATCCATTTCTGGATGCCCAACATCATCAGAAGAACAGCAGATTAAAATCACTCCGAAGACAGATGTTAGGTTTAAAATCCCTACACAATCACATGTTCTGGAGCAAACTCAGCCCATTAGTCAGAGCAAACTGGAAAAATCCTCCAATGAAATGGGAAAGATTGCACCCAAACAGAAGCTCTTTGCCAAACTATGCAAACACAGGTTGGCCAAATCGAGGATCAATCCAGCCATCGACGATCTAGAAGGTTTTCATGACGTAGTTACGGCTAGTGAGGTACAAACTCACTCCAAAGCTGGCTTACAACCTACAAGCCTCACATCTGATGGCAGAATAAGGGATTCTGGGAGGCTGAACCCAGAGGAGAGAGTGCAGATGCTGAAGCAGGCTGGGCAGGCTGAGGTGGTGGTACTAACGATGATGTTTCAGGATGGAGCAACCCAATTAGATCATCAACAGGTGAGTGGCCTCTAGTGGGCTGTACACTGAGATTGCAAGATAGGTCACTGGTCCTGAACATTAACGTTACATATAATTGGCTTGAGTTCTTTGCTCTATTTGGGTAAATTCAACATGAGTCAATGTATTAAAGCAGTCAGGGTAACTGCTGTTAATACAATCTAATCACAGTGCATTTCTCTGCGCTTTGTAACTTTAATCACCACAGTTACGTGTTAACGTGAGGATTTTTCAAACAAATGGATAAGGTAAATTCATAAATAAAAAGGCAGTCAAATTAGTTTTCCACCTTTGAATTCCAACTTCAGGGAGAGAGACTGTTCAGATAATTTTTACAACTAGAAACTTAGTAAAATCCCCAGACGGGTTGTTTTCTTCATCAGTCAACCATCTAGCAGAACAAATGTAAATCTGGCTGTAATACTGCTTTAAAATACCTCAAATAGGAAATCTTAGTATTTACTACTTGTTTTTAAATGTTGAACACCTGGTCTTACCAGTACAATAATTTGGTTGAAAGCCTTTTCGACACATGCCTGCTGTTCTGTTTAACATGTTCTTTTCTGATTCCTGAGACAGAAGCTCGCTCCAGCAGTGTGTGGCCTCCTTGTGCTGATGAAGGATGATCTTTGCTGTGCCACACCTTGTTGGTCACTGGGGCCGAATGACAGCCTGGTCTACTTAAAACTAGAGCACAACCCTCCATGGGCACAACAGCAACTTCAGCACACTCAGCAGCCTTTTACCAGGTCTGTCTGTATGTATGAGAGAAACCTTTCTACGACAAAGAGCTTCACTGTAAATCTAAATTAGTTTTGCATCTTTCATAAACATGCTGACGTCCTAAAAGTGTCTTTATAATTGTGTGCCACAGAGATATGATACTATGTGTGCTGTCAAGGTCTAAACTGGTGGTTTGCTATAAAGCCAAGGATTTTCTTCGTACAGTTCTGCTGTTATACAAACAGGATCTAAGCTGGAAAAGAGGTATAGCTCATGAGATGACGCATCTTCACACTCTTCTCACACCACAATTTGTTCATTTTCAGCTTCAGCTGCCTTCAAGGATCATTGTGTATCTTCACACGTATAGGCTTATTAAAGTTTATGATGATGTTTGGAAGAATTTTCAGAAAAAATGAAGCTGAGCTTTTAAGTGACATATATTTACTCCTGAGCGTACCTTATAAGGAGCACATCTTGTACTCCTACACAGAGATTTGAGCTATAGGAGGATGAATAGTTGGAGTCAAAGTTTAAACAAATACAAGCAGCTGCTTACATTATAGCAGACAGATGAAGTGACTCTTTATTTATTTGTCTTTTGCTTTCCTTGGTAGTTTCTTCCTGTTTTTTTTTTAACATTTTCTTATTCAGTTATAATCATTTCACTTAACTGATTTTTGTCCAAGCATACTTGTGACGTTGGTTTTTTTCAATATAAATTAAATGAAATCTCATATTTTTAAAAATATGTATTATTGTGGCTGCATAATACATTTTGCTTTCTTTGAATGGAACACACTCAGGCTGTTTCTGTAATAGTTCTCCAAACACACACAGTCGACCTTTTCTAGACGAGGTCTATTTAGTTAATTCTACCAGTCTCTTTTCATATTGGGCTATGCTGTGTGATGTTCTTTTCTTTGTGCTTTCTTATTACTGTTTGCAGTGGCAGGTTGTCAGATCCAAGATCCACAGGTTTCAGGGTGGCTGCTGGATCCCACTGATCCCTCCTCTTGCTTCAAAGACCTGCTTAATAAACACTGCAAAAAGCCACGTGCAACACCCTCCCTGAGTCCTGACAAGGTTAGCCAAATGTCACTTAATTAGCTTCTGAACACAGCAAGTGGTTGAAAATTACTGCACTGTACTTCTGGAACTGTCAGAGGCTTCTTGTTTATGCTGTCTCCATTCAGAGACAGTACTTCTCACTAAAATGTACTGCACCTGTCTTAAAGTATAACATTTGGATCAAGATAGATCTATGAAGGATCTGAAGGTCAAAGTGACTATAGACAACCTGAAAAACATACTGACTCTATTCTTTACTGTTAATTATGGACCATCTGGCTGGGAAAAAGACAAACATAAAAACTTAAATGTATCAGAGCATCGCAGAGGTCCGAGAACAACAAAGATTTCCTTTACAGCGGTACAACAAATACAAAAGATTAATGTTTTAGTAAGCTTATTACCCAGAGTGTAGAATCTGAATTCTAAGGAACAACCTCATGAAACATTTAGGGGATGCTGGTATGTTTTGGTGATGTTTTTGATGCATTTTCAGTTTAGGTTTAATTATCCCAGAGCTTGATTGAACTGGAGAGTAATTAAGGTAGCGACACACAAACATAATGGCCTCTTTACCAAACTAATAAACACCTATTTAAAACCATTTTATTTTTAATGTTCTCATTAAACGTCAGCTAAAAAGTTTATGCAACATTACATTGTGCTTTTTAAGGTGTTTGTATGTATTCTTAATGTGCAGAACGTGTTCCCCTTTTGCCTTTCTTCTCTTTAGAGTAACAGAAGCGCAACAGCCTAATTTTAGTTGGTTAATGAGATGTAGCTTTAAATGAGAGTTGCGTTAATTAAAGTGAGTGTTGCTCTTTCAATTTCCACACCATTACTTGGTGTTTTTGTGGATGTAAATTCACAAAAACACCATAATATTGAGTAATACTGTTTCTCTTCTCAGCTATCTTACTCTATTCACCTGTCTGTTCTCTTTTGTTTAGGTTTCTCATATCATCTCAAGTCTCTGTTGGCTCTTTGACCTTAATCTGGCCTTATGCTCTAAACTACGGGTTGGTTGTACACATGCCTTTAATTAACTATGTGTGAAATGACACTATTAACCTGCCCGACTGATTGAATTTTCAGAGCCATGGCTTGTGGGAACTCTACTCAGAAATAGAGCTGAGAATGATCACTGTTCTTGCTGGTAAACACCATTGTTGGTTCCTGAAAAAGCAACAGAATCTTGATTTAAGATACATTTTTATGACTTTTTTGTTTTAATCCCTATATTAGTAAGATTTATTTAAAATTATGAGATTATTGTTACCAGTAGAAAGCCTTATTGTCTAATTGTTACACTTATTTTCAAGTATTGAGTGTCAGAACATGTGTGTTGCATTTCAGTCATGGAAAGCCACTGCATCTATGTGGACAAAGGAGCACTTAAGAGAACTTCAGACCTGCTTGGGGTAAGGTGGAATCAGTCTTTGAAATGTTTTACAGGAGATTTTAGCGGTATCCCACAACAACACTGGAACAGATCAGTGTAGTTAAACAAATATTTTCCACTCAGTGGCAGCAATTTTAGAAAGTATACCTTTTTAAACTATGGTTATATTAGCAAACAATCTGTCAACAATTTTCCTCCAACACTTTGGGAAAAAAAGCTTAGAATTTGAAATCAATTTGTTTAGTGATATAGCAGTTACAGTGACAGAGGATACCATTAAGGTTTAAAGTTTAAAAAGTTAGACACTCTTTAGAATAGTGGTTTTGAATTTGAAAGTGAGGGTGAAATTAATATTTGTCAGTCCAAGTGGCATTAAACATATTGTTATTGTTGACAAATGTACATGTCAGAGGTGATAGAGACATGTAGGGTGACTCAAGCTAGCTAGAATTGCTACTCAAGAGACAAAACAATGCGATTCTTCATGAGTTTGCTATGCCACCGAATGTTACGCTTCTAGGAATTTTCACTTTCATTGGACTTTATAAAGTTTTACAACATATGTGGATTTTTTTTTGTTTGTTTTTTCCCCAAAACTCTAGTCTGCGCCACATGGAAATGGTTTATTGGCCGCCATTTGAAGAGGCCTGTGCTAAACCAGCAACATATGATAATGATGATTCTGTATCAGAGAGGCAAAACTTTGAAGGCTCTTTCAAAATGATGCATCTGCTTTTAAGAACAGTTGTGGTTGTGGGTTATGTATGTTTTGTGTTTTTAAGATTTTCTATGTTTAGGTTTTGACATTTGATGATTATTGCCCTTTAAATGTGTTTTTTGCTACATCATTCTGGGTGAAGTTTTGGCTACAGAAGCAGTGTGGGAGATAGTAGGCTTCAAAGAAAGGTTAAACGGTGAGACCTCTGGAGTGCAAAATGGAAAAATGGAAAATCTGATGAAGGGAAGAAAATTATTTTTGGGTTTCCTTCTTCTGTTGGAGGTGAACGTCTTCTGGGATTGTTTTTTTTCTCAGAAATAAAACTGAAGTCTGGAGACTATATGCAATTTATCACAGTCTGTCAAAGACAAAGATTGATGTAGATTCAGATCCCTGAAGTCTTTTTCTTCAGGCGCAGAATCAAACATATGCCCTTAAACTCATTCACATCTGTTGGAAGCACCAGCAGGGAGTTGTTGTGGAGACTGTCTTGGTATCTTGGCTACTAGGACTATAAATAGACCCAATAGACCTGATTTCTTTTTTCTTTTAAGAGGTTATGTTGCATGGAAGAACATCGCGCACACACACTGGCGGAGACACTGATGTTCACAGCTGAGTGTTCGCTTGTCTCTTCGCAATATTCAGTAACGGTGAATCCAGTCAGGTGTGTCCCCACACTGTCGTTTTGGGTTTTCTGTGTGAGCTGTCAGGTTCACCTGTCTGAACATCTAGTCTCTGTTCTGTCAGGGAGTGCCTCACAGACATGCTCACCTTGTGTTTTGTTTTGCAAGACAGCATCACTAAAATTCAGACAGACAGGTGTCACTGAACAAGCCCTTCACTTTTTGACTGAGCTGTTCAGATTACAGTAGAGATCCTTTTAATTTCTATTTAATCAGGATCAAAAGGGAAAAAACTCTGCATTTTGACAGAACAAAAAAGCACTGATTCACAGTTGGCACAGATATCGCCTCCAAGCCTGTACTATCTAAAGGGCTAGCATCTAATATTGATGAGGCAGTCTGGAACGTGCTGCAGGCAACGAGGGAGACGGAGAGAAAAAGTCCAGTTTTTGGAGTTTGGGTGGATGTTTTCCAGCTAGCCTCATTTTGCCCTTTCGTTGTCGGCCTCTGCATTTCTTTGTGTTTGCATCCTTTGTTTGCCAACCCCCAGGGTTCTTACAGAGTCTGGAAAATTCTGGAAAAGTTTGGTATTAACTCTTAGCTTTTTCCATGTTTGAAATATGTGGAAAGACAAAGTATAATATAAGTACTTTTAGCTTTTTAGACTTCATACCACTTCCAGTTCCTTAAAAGATGGAACCATCCATCCTCTTATCTACTCTTCCTGCTCGTTGTCCTTTCCTACCCGTCTCTTTTTCAGTTTTGTTTCTTCAAATAGCATTTGATATGTGTGTAGAGATTGTCTTTTATTCTTGTGTTTGTTCAGATGATTCCTCACTTTTTTATTAAAAATATGTCCCAACACATTATGTTCCCTGACAGTTCCCCATTTCCTTTAACACTCACAAATCTGTTATTTTCTCTGTGCTGTCTTGTTTCTCATGTGGTCATCCCTTTGCTGTTTATACTTTTTCTGGTCTATTTTGTGCCTTTGAAGAGCTTAAGCAAAAAGCTGCTGTATGTAACCGCCACACAATCTATGGAGGAATAATATTTAAACTAGGGCTGCTGTAACGAATATTTTAGTAATCGAATAATCTATTGATTATTCTTACGATTAATCGGGTAATCGGATAAAAAAAAAAAGATAAAATAAAACATTGGTAAATCTAACATAACAACAGTGTTATTATCGCATATCAATATCAGTCCAATTGTTCACATTTGAGCTTCTCTAACAATTACTTTTCTGTAGTTTAGAAAATTAACCTGTAACAATAATAGCTCACTTTGTTAACTTGAAGAAAAGTTATACAAAAATCTGAAATTAATTCAATGTAATAATAAAGAGGCAGACTATTATTAAAAAATGTCTGTACTCCAGCTTTCTGTTTCTTTATTCATCTTCAGTCAGTTTAATAGAGGAACTCTCACTTTGCACAGCCATTTATAGTGTTTGTGTTCATGTTAGTGACGGGATTTGAGTATGAGGGGCCGTTTAGGACAAAAACTATGTTTTGTCTCTCACACACTACTAAAAACTCACACACACACA